>VXBD01012168.1:28695-41603 GCA_013399975.1 Indicator maculatus | reverse complement strand
AAAAAAAAAAGATGTAATAAAAACCAATGATAGAATAAGATGTATCTATATGGACAACATTGTCTGTCCCAAAGGGATCAGAAATCTGAGGGTCTCTTCTGTCCCTTAACTGAAAAATACATCATTTTCGGTGTCTTTTTCTTTTTTTCAGCAGTCTTTTATATGAACTAGTAACCCCCATAGCCCTAGTTATACAGCAGCATATTTATCTGATGGACAGAGAAGGATTTGTCAAGGTTGATGTGTATCTCCAATGTCTTTCACAATTGAATAACATTTCATTCATTAGTCTACTCCTTTGCAACGAGGTGTGTACCAAGGTGTTTTGGAGATGCTATTTCTTGTTTGCAACCACCCCATTTTGTACATTTATTGATCCTTGATGAACTTCAGCTACATCCTTAACAAACTACTGCACCAAATAATGTAACTTAACTTCTTGGCTACAGTTTTCCTCTTGGTGCTGTTCCTTTTTCAAACTAGGAAGTAGAGAACACTCCCTACAAACTACGGTTGAATGTAATGCCCTGCCTTTCCCTCAAATTCTCCCAGTTGGTCATGAAAAGGGGGAAACCAGTCCCTTCCTTCTGCAGTGTATTCTGCTGCCATCGTGTGGCTATTTCTTTCCAGACAGTAAATATTCGTAATAAAATAACCCGTAGCTTTTGCACCTTGTGTAAATGGGAGGCACCATACTGTCTTCAAATATCTATGAAACTTTGCTCCAAGAAATATACTCCTTAGTTTTTAATATTTTTCATATTTATTGATGAATAAGACATCTGGCTCACACTTGCATATCAAATGCTTTTTAAGTTTTCTGCTGGATGGCAGAAGTTATTGGGCCACATTTTACACAGCAAATAGTAAGTGTACATATCTTTTCAGTAGGCAGCTTTGTCCACACAATACTTCCCAGAGAGCTGGCACAATGACACAAACTCATGATGGCTGCTCCATGGCTTGGCACTTTGAGTTGTTTCAAACCAATTCTACTCTTTTTCCATATACTCAATTTGATTTTATTGTCCAGCCATTGAAGAAGCTCTCTGGATTGTTCTTGTTCTGAATGACACATCTGAAGATAGGGAAGACTATGTTTTTTCCAAGCCTTTTCCCTTTGGTTTTAAGTTTGAAGTTCATACATGAAAGTAAGGAAGGTGTCCTCAAGGTAGAAAATTCTTCCTGGCCTCCAGGGAAGACCATGTAACTTGTAATATCATCAGTCTTCTTGTGTTTGACAAAACTACATTAGTAGTTTAGCAGTACTACATCAGTGGTAGTAACCTCCAGAGTGGTTGTGGAGTCTTCTCTGGAGATATGAAAAATTTGCCTGGGCACATTTCTGTGTGACCTACTCTAGGTCATTGAGTCTACTTTGTCTCCAAAGCCTTTTAAACCCATTACTTTGTGTGTCTCTCTTGCTCTCTGATCACTCTACCCTGCTTGGGTCAGCCATATAGTCTGAAAAACTGTATGGAGGATGAGTGTGTGGCTGACTTCTTTGAGGATAAAGGACTTCAACGTATTAGTTCTGTTTTAAGGGGTAGAGGGTATAGGGGAAATTGTCTGCCCTTCTGCACTTTTCAGATTTTTGGCTTAAGCATCAAATGCAGCTTTTTATTAACAAACTCTTTCTGAAACATCTTACTTGCGTTACCTAACATGTCAGTTTTAAAGAGAAAAATGTTTAAGAAAATATTAAGATAAATAGGGCTGTTAAGAGCAATAGTTCATGTTAACAGAATTAATAGAACTTCCAACTAGCACACTTGGGTATGCTGTAGTGCCTAAGTTTTAACTTATAAATATGTATAAATGCTGAAAAATCTGCTGCTCTTTCTGCCTAGAAGCATTGCTATCTTGCCAAAGCTGAGCACTGCAGTACCTACCTCATACCTAACATCATTTGGGATTTACAAATTGCCGGATGTTCCCCCAAGAGCATTGAATGCAGTACAGATCTAGAGGGGGGGGAAGATGCTTTTCATAATGTGATAAGCAGAACTTTATAATCCTTACACATTTGTATTTCCTATATTAAGATACACTTGCTGGTGCTTTACTCCGTTTGAGATCTCTGCAGTGACCACCATAGTGAGTATTAGAGGCTAAAAATGTGATTTTTTTTCTGCTGTTGCAATGCAGCTCTTTTCCTCCCATTTACTTATAACTGCCAAATTCTTTAGAGGCAGAATTTCTCCACACTTTGTTAGTTTAAGTGAGAACTAATTTTAAAAGTTTCATCTCACACACATGTCCATGTGCCTGATCCACTTGGATAAAAAGGATTTGTCCATTTATTATCAGTCAGACACTGTAATTCACAGTATCAGAGTATCACAGAGGTTGGAAGGGACCTCAAGAGATCGTTGGGTCCAACTGCCCTGCCAGAGCAGGATCACTTAGGGTAGTCCACCAGAAATGCATCCAGGTGGGTTTTGAAAGTCTCCAGAGAAGGAGACTCCACTCAATAACATCTGAACTAAATTTTGATAAACTGGCATCTTCATAGTGTCAGCTTGGTATCTAAAGACAAGCACGAGGGATAAAATTAAATTGACAGAGAGAATATTAAAACTGTATGCATACTGAGCAGGGGTTTTTCCTGTTATACTTGGGAATGAGAATGCTGGTGCTCACTGACACAGGAGAATTTTAGCTGATTTCTGCTCAATTTAAAGGGACTACCAGCATTGGCTGCTCTGGGAAACATTTTAACTTCTAAGAGGTTCAGAGCAGAGAGTAAACAGGAGCAAGAAAGGTGAATAAATACTCATCCAATATTGGAATTATAAATCTCCAAGAACCCTTAGACACCCCTAGTAATACTTGTACAAAATAGATGCTACCCCATCTTTATATCATGATGTTGAATTCTCTCTGTCAAAATAACCTGGCTTTAGTGAGAGCAGAGTGGTCTTCATGGCCAACATAAGCTTTTAGAGTCTGCTGAAACATCCTGTTCAGTTACCTGTATATTTTCCCCTAGCAGAGTTCAAATCCTATGCTTTGGCTGGAACAAGTATAGGATAGACAAGTATGTTACAGCAAGCCAACATACCAGTCTCACTATTGAACTATAAAAACTGTGGACAGCATTATGAAGGCATGGAGAAAGAAACTGTTTATTTTTCAAACATGTTTTTAGGAGTATACATACTAAATCATTAACAGTGATGAATCTCCTGATAGCTGAAATCTAATAGTCAAAAAAAAAAAAAAAAGACATCTTGGCATCCTGGAGATCACTGCAATTTGAGTAACCTAGAGAGATGAGTACCCATCATCTTGGTTGGCATGGTACTTTACAGAAAAGAAAGCTATAAAAAGAGTAATTTTCAGTTGTGTAAATTATTTAGCTTTCTACTAGGAATCAAATTGAAGGAGAAATAAGATGGGAATTTTCCAGACAGCAGCTTTTTATAACCACTGTGTTGTCTTGGTGGATCACATGCAGATGCTGTAATTACCTCAACTGTGGTATATTCATTTTCTAGCAAGTTACTGATACACACAACATGGCATTATTATGCTTCTCTGTCTTGATCATAACTCCTTGGGCTTATTTCTTTCTATGATAACTCATACAATCATAAATGTTTCCTCCCCTTTCTATTGATAAGCAACTAAGGAAGGCTAATGTTTGTGAAGATGAAAAAAGTTCTCATTATTATGATTGCAGAAAAGAATTCAAAAGCATTTTACAACAAAACTGAGAAGGAAAAGCTGAAGTATGAAGTATTACTGTATTTCAGTACACGTTAAAAATTAATTTCTATTACAATAGTAAAGATACTTAGAAGCTGCATAGAAAAAAAAAAAAACTTGAAAAGGGTTGAAAAGCTTGTTATAAGGAGCTGTGTGCAACATGAGGAAGGTAGTATTCCTGATTTTTGGAAAGGAGAATTCATCCTTTCCTCATCAGCTGAGATACTAATTTACAGAGTAGGAAACTGGGAGGAATTCCTTCAGTGAATATTTTTGCAAAGACTGATATGAGTTTTACCTAAATTACTCACCACAGAGAGCAGTTCAAATATTAATTGAGCTAGACTACAACACTGCTTTGCAGTAGTCCTTGCTGACTTCTTTCATAAACAAGAAAACAGAACAGAAGGAGTCAGTTGCTTTACTTGAGTACATTAAAAAAGGGCTGGGAAACATCAGAATTAAGGCACATCAGTCAAAATTTCTACAGGGTGGTGTCTATATGTTACAGCCAATGCATAGTCTTTTGTGGATCTCACTGGAAGCTCACAAGAAAATCACAAGAAAATCCTGTCCTCATTGCACTCTGCAGAGTTCTCAAAGTTCACATTGCTGATGATGAGCCATCACTTATGAATTAGCATATTATATAAATCATGCTCAATTATAAGGGTGTATTCCCACTCCTTAACCAGTACAATGAAAATAGAACAGGAAAAAAGAACTGCATGACTGTTTTATTTACGTAAAGAAATGTAATTAAAATTCTTTTGATTTTCCTGAAGGCATTTTTTAACATTAGTAGGAATACAGATCTGGCCTAATTTCCTAACTGCAAATTAATGAGGATTGAAGATATTAAAATTACAGTCAGTGAACTCAGATATTTAGGGAAGTGAATATCCATAGTGAAAGAGACGTGTGAGGAAAAATACTGCAGTGAAGTTGGAAAAGAGAACTTTCTGAGGATGCACACCAGGTTGCACACCAGTTTTCTCTATATAGTGTTAAGATATTTACTTGGAGCACCAGGTTAATGAAGTTGTTGCAATAGAAACATAAATGGATGTTTGTCATTGTTGCCTAGAGTTGGATTTTTAAAGTAGGAAGCTATTTCATTTCTTCTCCTCTTTTGCCTTTATTTCTGTATGTGGTTTTCAGATGAGGTCACATTCCATCCTAATCTGAACCGTCACAGACATCAGGTCATACATTTTGCTTCTCCAGTAGTGCATTAGACCTAATTGTGACAGAGCTGCACAGAGGGAAGTGAACTGGTTCTTGGGGAAACCTACTGAACCTACTGGAATCTCAGGCATGTTTTTCTCATTTGAAAAAAAAGAATTTTTTTTTCCTTCTTCTTTACTATTTTCTATAAAATATTTGGGAAGGCAGATTTGTTGAAACACTGATACAGAACGACAGAAAATAAATTATCACATGAAACTTGAGAACTGATCTGGAAAGCAGTGGATGATGACAGAAGAAAATAAGTAGGCTAACTTTTATGGTACATGCAAGAAATAAACTTATCTGAAATTTTTCAAACTCTGTTTGCCTGCATTAGGTTTGATTTCTCCATTGAACTTCTGTGTAGAGAAGTCTCTTCATGCTCTAGAAGCTCTTGACTAGGCCTAGAGATTTCTTATTTTTGAGCAAAAAGAATCAATAGCCACTTTTCTGAGCATCCTGCATGTCACCAACATAAAGCCCAAATATACAGACTGTATACAGAGATAGAGCAGAGTGGCTTCATCCTCCCTGTCTCTGTATGTCCTTTATCTGCCAGTCTTTAGAGGAGCTTTCTGGGTGACTAAAGGAAGGAACCACAGAACAAACTTGACTACAAGAGCCTTTTACCTGAAGATATTTTGTTTATGCTTAAGAAATCATCGAAATCAAACACCCGTTCAAGACTGTGCAAATAAATTATTTCTCTGGGAATTAAAAGCTAGCTCCTGGTACAGGAGTTTCTGCTACAGGATGTTGTAGATGGCTGATCCAGCTTCCTACAGGTCCCCTTGCTGTCCAGCAGTTCCTCAAACATCTGCATAACGAAAACAGGGAGCATGGTGGTGAAGATGAATTAATTCATCCGGAAATCTAAGATCCCTGTGGGTTAAATGAAGTGAGACTCTGGCAAGAGATGAAAAGTCTTTCAACACAGACTTCCAGCCCATGTCTTCTAGGGATTTAATGGAAATTCTGTTATGAACAGCTAGGCATGTGTGGGCATTTACTGTCACACTCTGTGAATTAGTGACTTCTGCCAAAGTTGCCATGAAGCATTATCTTATTTATAATCTCTGTGGAGATTATAATGTTGCTTTAGTGCAAGGAGCTGGAGGAGATGTTCTCCTGATGCCTAGATTTCTCATATTCCAGTATATTGTTGTGATATTTACATGTGAGAAGGGTTGTTTGGTTGGTTGGTTGGGATTTTTTGAAAGAGTGTAAGGAAGCTGGCAATGTTTCTCAGTCTTTAGGAGTTAATTCTCACTAATTAACTATAGCCTCTGCTGCTAATGACATATGGCAGAAAGATTGGCTGGCAAGGATTTTTTTGACCAACACATGTTCAAGCTATAAAAGTCACTCTGTCAGCATCACAATAAAATGAAACCCTTGCAAATACCATCCCTTTCCAAACTTGGATCTTTAATCCAGGCTGGTTTTCACAACTCTTTTCATGTGTTAAGCTAGTGTGACACACTTATCTTGCATTTTCTATAAAGAATTAATTTGAAAACTACTCCAGTAATAACACTGTATAGTCATGGCATAATATAAACGCTAATGTAATATAAAAAAATAATTAAGTCAATTTAAGTTGCATGATGCCTTTGCCATTTTTAACTGTGAAAGCTAATTTTTTTTACTGAGACCGTGTAATATTGGACCAGTAAGACAACAGGGAGTACGGGTAAGGGAACAAATGCTCTGTCATATGTGCTCTGTCATATTCATGAAGAATTCACAATGAAGAACTTAAATTTTCTCTAGAGATAAATTGAACTCACAAGAGCACTTTTACAAGTGAGATATATTTTTATATCTTTCAGGAAAAATATAAACCCATAAAATAAACATCAAATCAAAACCCAGTGTCGAGAAGTTCACTAAGATTTTGCAGACAACCTCTTGCTTCTCTATTTATACAACCTCAAAAATGCAACAAAGTATTAAGCACTGCTCTAGTCATAGCTGAATTCGTTATGTGTATTTGTTTGTTTAATTTTAAAAATAAATTTATTCATAGGTGTGTTATCTATGATTCTCCAAAATGTTCAGTCATGTCTGCATCTTCACCTGGTGGAATTTCATTGTCTCAGGAAAACACATGTCCTGAAATGCTGACCTAGCGAGTTTTACTCCAGAGCTTTGTACAATAATTACTGAGAAGCTGTGTAAATAAAAACTAATTAGCTGAAAGGATTCACCTAAAAGCCTGCATGTGGCTTTTATGAATGTGAAAGCATTTTCTACAACAAAAATAGTGTCACATCTCACTGCAGCCAAGCTTATTGTCTTATTTGTCCCTTGCCCAGGGCACATCTCTGACTCGTCCCAGCAATTACTCCTTCATGCTTAAAATGGAGAACTTAAAATCTGTTTTATCTCTTCCCTGTCCATAGGGAGAAGGGCAATCCTGGTCAAGGAACAAACAGAAGAAATATGCCCAGGCCCAGGGTTAGCCTTAGACCCACTAATGCTTGGACTGGATAAATTAATTTCTGCTGTTTTGGGATTCACATATGCAAGTATAGAAGCGGGTGAATACAAAGGAGTCCCAGCTCATCTCTCCCACTGGCACATTTAGCTCCCCAGGGCTGGAAGAACTCTGTTAAGGAATAGTTTCAATTTGACTGAAATAAGGAAGGAAAGGAAAATCGTTGAATTGTTCACTTTGTAGTATTTGAGGGGAAAAAAGTGATCTGGAAACCAGCAAATCTTTCTTTCATTTGTAAAGTCATCTTTAAAACAACACACACATGCATACACGTATATAAACCTCCATTGTTCCACTGGGTGTAATTTGATCTTCATGACTACACTCTCACAAAATTGAGGTGAGTTCCAGGTTCAAATACATACTATGAATTCATCCAATCCATTCAGTTATAGTCACTTATAATACATCAGGTTATTCTGATAATAAAGTATCATTAATCATTTGAAAAAAAGCAAAAAGTGACTTTCAAGTGTCCTGGCAAATTATAATATATTGAACTGCAAATGCTGTTAAGTGGTGACAGCAACATGTCTAAAAGGTTCCATAGGCAATAGGATGTTGGGAAGAAAGAATAAGCTTGATCCTCCTAATGTGCAATGGCTCTGAGCCTGGTGCAAAAAATAAAAGCTACCCCAGAGACCTATGTAGAGTAGAACCTGTGAGAAAGGCAGCCAGGAGATGCATCTCCTCCTGTTCACTCATGCAGCTAAGCACAGAGCTCAGAGGAGTTGCTACTGTTCCCATTCTGAGTCACCTGAGCAAAATGTGTTCAGGAAGTACTGAACCTATGGATTTTCTTAGCCTTGGGCCTCAGACTTCTCAAGCTTTTCTGTTTCATAACAGATGCTTTTCATCCAACTGTAGTCAGTGGAAAATAGAGACATTGCCTATTCTGTGATTGTTACCAGCTGGATGCTAACAGAGTTTCAGCACACATATTTAAAATACTGGTCTTCGTTCAAACAACTTAATTCCTTTTGTATTAAATTTGATGGACTTTAGAAAAGCTAAGAAACTGATACTTTATTTTTAGACATAAATGTTACTGTTGTTAAAGGGATTTACTGTAAGAGGTCAATTTGTTCTTAGCACTCATAGCTGTTGACTCGCTTAGTGAGGTAGAATGTAGAGTTAGAGCTTGGATGACCATTCTTCACCAACAGCCAGTGTCCCTTACCAGCTGATATTTCATACTAAATTGTAGTCTTTATGTTTCACCAAAATGAGTTTCAGTCTATATCCTACATTTACCTCATGTTCTTTAGTCAGCTCATTGTGAAACTGAACAAAAGGAGAGGGAGGCAGCTGTGATATCTGTGCTCTTCAGTACAGAGAACATATTTGCAAGCAATTACTTTTCAGCATCTTTTCTTAGTTCATATCCTCTGTGCCCATTAAAGATGGCAGATTAATAATGGGTAGTATAACATAATAGGTGACGAAGTACCTACAGGTCAGTTTGGGGGATTTTCTGTTTTTCCAGTGAAAAAAAGAATAAAGTCTTGAAAGTTACTTCTTTCTTTTCGAGAAACCCTTCTCAAATGAGCTACCTTATCTTTTTTGCTTGTTTTTTCTGAGAGATGAAGAAGCCATATGTGCATCCTGGGACAGAAGATGATACTTGCCAAGCTACCAACGGATCATAAGCGCAATCATTAGATCATGTATCAAAACTCAGTTCTGCCTTCCACAACTAGTTCTGAATTTCATAAGCTCTTCCTGAAAACTTTTATGGCAGGCTTTCCCTTTCTCACTGCCTTCCTTACCATCTTACCAGTTAGTACTTGCTATGCTGGGAGAGAGGTGATATGATGATACGGGTAAGGGAGTCTCTATAGGTACACAGAGCAGTATGGGAAGACATAACTTCACATACCATTCAGTTCACAGGTTATGTGTCATCACCTAAGTCTGAGGAGAAATATACGTCAAGGTTGTGAATCTGGAATTTGTCTGGAGAAACAGAAAGTCCCAAACTATTTCATCAAGATACTTTTCTCTACATTTTAGTATAACCAAGTATTGAATGTCTCAACTTTGATTCATTAGTATTCACAGAGAATTTGCATCTTTGTAAGCAGAGAGAAAAACTTCCTCTGTGTTCCAAAATGAAGTTGTATTTAGGAAGCTTTACAATATACTGCATTTATCTACATTTATCTATTTATTTTAATCTCTCAATAAAACATTCAGTGTCTCTCTCTAGCTTTTCTGATAACAACAACAAAAAATACAAAAACAAAACCAAACCCGCTTAAATCTCAACAACATTTGATTTTATCAGGAAACTTTCAGGAAACATTTTGCATCTGGAAGTTACAAATCTGTTTCCTGTACACAAAAAGTAAGTCCTGTATTCACCTGGCATAAATTCATATACCATCACTGGCTACAGATACACTGAATTATGTTGCTAAAGGAATTTGATTAGATTTTAATCTGCACTTACTCTCACAAAAATTAGAGGAAATTCCCCTGAAATCTCTAAAGTTGCAATAATGTATGACTAGAGTTATCAAGATTGGTCTTCAGAGTTTTATTTCTGTTCTTGTGGCAGCTGATGTCTTTATTATCTTCTAGGAGTTTAGGCATAATATAGTTAACTTTAAGAAAATGCAGACTAGAAATCACCTGACAAGGCAAAGTTTAAGATAGATCTGGGATCTAGGCAAGAAATACAAGTACAGAAATGTCCTGATCAGCACCTTCTTAAGGCAGATATCTAGTCCTTCTTTGGGTGACTGAACATTACAAAGTGTCCTGTTACTGCAGCTTGGACAACTTCAAAAATCTTGGTTTGTGGTTGATTAATTATAATCCTTACTACATCTTGTTCAGCTGTTTACTTGCTTATTTTTCATTTGTAATGATTTGTTACTTAAATTTCTATGCAACCTAATTTGAAATCCTACAACCCAAGAAAACTCATCCTTCAATACCTTATTTCACATTCTAACAGACAAAAGCAATGTGTAAATCTTTGTATACATATAACTTTCCTACAATCTCTCCCACTATCCAAGGTTTGACAATTAGGACACCAAATCATGCCACTACTCTGTGGTTTGTTCCTTGCTTTGAAGTTCATATAATTACATAGGGGTGTCCTGTTAGATCAGTCATGAGGGAAGTTGCAGCTTTTAGGAAAGGCACAGTAGGAATTTTCCAAATTTGGACTTGTTTCTTTCACAATTGCAGAATCGCAGAATCACAGAATCACAGAGTTAACCAAGTTAGAAAAGGCCTTCAAGATCATCAAGTCCAACCTATCACCCAACACCATCTAATCAACTAAACCATCGCACTAAGTTCCTCATCCAGTCTTACTTTAAACACTTCCAGGGATGATGACTCCACCACCTCCCTGGGCAGCCCATTCCAATGGGCAATCACTCTTTCTGTGAAGAATTTCTTCCTAACATTCAGCCCCAACCTCCCCTGGCACAGCTTGAGGCTGTGTCCTCTTGTTCTGTGTCCTCTTATTTGATTCTGAATTGAATGTCATTTATCAGTTAGGTTACTAGCCCATTTTCAGCTGATCTTTCTACTGACAACTCTGTTACTTTCTTACCCAGAAGAATAGCTGCAGTAATCAGTGCAATGATCCACCCCTTGAAAGAGAGTAAATATCACTAAATGATTTTTTCTTATTTTATCTATGTTATTTTATTTTCTAGATTCTCTTCAGTAGGATTGTTGAAAAAAAAATGTGAGATTTAACCACTGAAAAAAATATCAACAAAGCTTCTAAAAAGAAAAGGTACACAATTCCATGGATGCTTGGTGGTCTTTTAATGTAAGAGATCCTTTTATTTATGTGTAACATCAGTAGGACAGAGCAGAGTATGTAAGTCCTTTCTCCCTAAGCTCTGCTCAAAGAGGAAGAATTTGAATTACAAAAAACTGAGGAGGTGTGATTTCATTTTCCTTTCACATTTGAAGAATGGTGTGGGGTCAAGAGTCTTTATTTTATTTGCTTTGTGAGTGATATGGAAAATGTGCTTTCTAAAGAACATGAACACTTCAGAAAAGCAGAGATCCATACAAACTTAATGAAGTCTCTTTTCAAAATGAATTTCTATTCAGTGTTTTCCTGCTGCTTGGATAAAAATCTGACTAAGCCATGCCAAAGGTCAGAAACTCAAGAATCCATTAGGCATTTATTAGTCATTTATTTTATTATATATTCTGAAGAACGAGGAAGACATCTGCTTTATTTCGTACAAATATGTAGACTTCAGAACGTCTCACAATTACCCTATCTGAATGCACAGAGCTAAATCAGAGGAAGATACTCGTAAAAAAGCAACAGAAAACAAAACTGCTGCAAACATCAGGTCGTTCAAAGAACAAAGGTAAGCTGCTATTTATCCTAAAGCAGCACTGGAGAGCAATGGAGGCCAGAAGCGGAATAACCTGCATCCAAACAAGCCAGTGGCCTGCAGTGCCATCATCCCTGAATGTAACTTCACACCAAATTTTAAAGACTGACATTTGCTGAGGCAGGAGAAAGGAAAGCAAACGGATTTTAAACATGCTGATAGAGGCTAGGAGTAAGTGAAAGGCTGCAACAGTTTACAGCCAGATTCACAAAGGCAAGGAAGCAAGTAACAGGGTAGACAAAGCTTAGAGAAACTGTCCAGAAAAGGTTGAGCTGCAGGGTGAATATGAAGACTGTTTAATACTTTTGCTTTATGCACTGCAGACATAGAGGGACATAATAATATTTTTGCTTTACACAAACTGGTTTTAAGCCTCTGATATAAAATGTTAGTGGGTTTATTTTATGTATCTGTCGTCGCCACATGTTTTTGTTACATTAAGGTTGCTAGAAGGAGAGGTAAGAAGGAGAGGTGGCTGCACACAGCTCCTGTCCTACTGTGATTAGGTAGTGTCAACTGCATCAAGAAAAACTGAAATTTCATGTCTCACTTAATGTATGCTCTTGAGTTAAACCAAAGACGTAAAATAACCCCACATAACTGCAACTGTGACTTTTCCTCATGCAACTCTTCAGAGTGGCTCAATTCCAGTCTTGGATTTTCTCAGCCACAGTTATGCATGTTTAGCATCTTTGATAGATGAAAATGCTACAGTTCAATACCTGGAAAATCTAAGGTAAAACTTAGTTCCTGAAAGTTGGGGTTTTTTTGTTGTTGTTGTTTTGTTTTGTTTGGTTGGGTTTTTTGTTTGTTTGGTTGGGTTTTTTTAATTTGCCAATGTGTTAGTAGTAGTGTGTTACTATCATACATGTATTCTAGACTCAGTCCTTTCATCACAAAAGTAAAGCCTCATTGCTGTTAATGGGATTATTCAAATGAATTTTGAACCCTTTGAAGATCTTTAACTAAACCCTGCTTCTGTTTCTCAGTCTTTCATTTGCAGGACAAAAAGGCATGCTCTTTGTATCAAACCAAACCAAATCAAACCAAACCAAATCAAACCAAAATGACCTTCCCCCCCC
>VXBD01012168.1:0-28663 GCA_013399975.1 Indicator maculatus | reverse complement strand
AAACAAACAAAAAACCCCAAACAAACAAAAAACCCAAACACAAAAACAACCAAGGAAACAAACAAACAAAAACCCCAAAACAGTCCAACCTGTGCTAGTTCACAAATCCACTTAGCATTATAACATCATGGTGAATATATGCTATACTACTTTCATCTAGGAAAACATACCATTCTTTTAACTGTTTATACACAAGGTCCTCTGGAGGAATTTGATGTATTTGTTTCACTTAACCAAGTCATGATTCAATTTCTCACATTCTGAACAGCAGGCAAAGATCTATATTTTTTTTGAATTCCATTACTAGCTGATAATTTTATTGTATTTCATTTTGAGATTCATTTTGTGAACATAGTATGTGTTTTACATTCAGCTAGATCTTATTTTTAGGTCTTGCTTCATTCTCAGTAAGCTTTAAAAAAAAGATTAAAACCTGGTACCTCTTGTTCTTTGAACCATTTAAAATCAATTTGTGATCCTTTACACTCCATCTTTTTCTTCAAAACTGATGTTTTCTGCATGAAAAGCTGGTGACTGTAGAACAGTAATACATGTTCCAAGTATTTAGCATATATTCTTTTTGTTAGAATTTTTCTTTTAATTGGTTTTGTTATATCTGTGAATTTTCTCATCACCTTCTTTGGTAATGAATACATTAGAAGAAATAAAGGGCCCACTCATTCTCTCTGTGGCTGCACGTACTGGAAAAGAGATCTCATCTTGGTGAATAGTTATAGAATCATAGAATTATTTAGGTTAGAAAACACCTTTAAGATCATTGAGTCCAAATGTGCTCAATAATGTAACACTGCAAAGTCCACCACTAACCCATGCCCCTAAGTTCCATATCTACACATGGTTTTTAATACTTTCAGGGATGGTTACTCAGTCACTTCCTTGGTCAGCCTGTTTCAGAGCTTGATAACCCTTGTGGTGAAGATTTTTTTCCAAATATCCAATCTAAACTTCCCCTGGGGCATCTTGAGTTTTTTTTGCTCTCACTGTATGAAAATGTCATGTTATATGATGTTATGTGGAAATGTGGAAATATGTCATGTGGAAAATCTCTCGATCTTCTTACTCTCAGGCTCAGGTGAAAGTCTTGGCTTCTGTTTTCTGAGGTTTTGGGAGAACTATTTTCTTCTTGTGACCTAAATCCTCTCGAGGAAGACACTCTTTATTCCAACTCATGTAGTCTTGGTATTATCTGCAACAAGAGAATCACAGAATATATTTGGTTGAAAGAGACCTTCAAAATCTTCTAGTCCAATCTTGGATACAGCACTGAAGGGTCAACACTACACCACATCCGTAAGCGCTAGGTCAGCACGCTGCTTACATACCTCCAGGGATGGTGACTCCACCACTGCCCTGGGCAAACCATTTCCATGTTTGTTGATAACCCTTTCAGTGTTTCCTAATATCCAGCCTAAACCTCCATAGTGCAGCTTGAAACCATTTCCTCTAGTCCTGTCACTTGCCATCAAAGAGGTGAGGCTGGCCTGTGCCTCACTCCAACCTCCCTTCAAGTAGCTGCAGAGAGCAATAAGATCTCCCTTCAGCCTCCTCTTCTCCAGGATGAACAACCCCAGCTCCCTCAGACACTCCTCACAGGTCATGTGTTCTAGGCCCTTCGTGAGCCTTGTTGCCCTTCTCTAGACATGCTCCTGCACCTCAATATCCTTCCTATAGTGAGGAATCCAGAACTGAACACAATACTCGAGGTGTGGCCTCACCAGTGTTAAGTACTGATAGGGAATAGGGATGATCACCTCCCTATTCCTGATGGCCACAGGATTTGTAACACAGGGCAGGATGCCACCGGCTTTCTTGGCCATCTGGGCACACTGCTGACATATTCAGTTGACTATCAGCCAATTCCCCTAGGTCTGTCTCCAAGTTGCAGCTTTCCAACCACACATGCCCAACCTTGGGGTTGTTGTGACCCAGGTGGAGGACCTGGCACTGGAATTAGCCTTGCCCTGTCAGTCTAACCTGCCCAGATCCTGTTGTACAGCTTCCCTACCCTGTAGCATATTAACACAGCCACCCAGCTTGGTGTCATCTGCAATCTTACTGAGGGCCCACTCAATCCCCTCACCCAGATCATTAATAAAGATATTGAAGAGAGCAGGCCCCACTACTGAACCCTGGGTGAAAAAAGCACTCTGAAACATGTAGCTGGTGAGCACCCTTTGACAATTCGTAAACTGAAGCATGGACACTGCATTATTTCATTCATAACATGCTAATGACATCCTGGATCCTGGTTTGAGGATATCCTGAGACCAGTATCTCTAGCAGTCAGAGCAGCCAAGTATGTACTCCATAATAGAATTTACTTCCACAAAGGACTACCAACAAACTGCTTCTGAACTTTGCCTCAAATCATGCTCATTCAAATTCCCAATGCTCAAAATCTTTAATGTTACAATAGAGAAAAAAAAAAAAAGATACAAATGCAGGTGGTACTGTGATTTTTTGTTTAGTTGTTTTTTTGGTTTTTTTTCTTTTTTTCCTTCAATCTGTAAAGTATTCAGACAATGTTTGGGGCTGAAATAGTAAATGGATAAGAAATGGAATCACAAAATTCTCCTGAATTCTCCTTCTCATGCATGAAAGTCCATTGCCACATGTATACAATTTTCCTCCCTGTGGGTGAAAAAAGATGACTGGGGAGGGAGAATCACAAATCATGGCAACTTTGCAATAAAGCCCATTCACAAATGAAAGAGCTAACATAGATTGTACTGGATTCTATTTTGAGGAAAGCAAAAAAAAAAACAAAAAACCAAACCTGTGCAGAGATTTTTATTTGTGATATAAAGGGTGAATGCTCAGTTCAGTTGCAGAGATGTCTTTCTCCTTTTTTTTCTTCTGCTTAGTGTTCCACCTGGGTAAATCCAAATACAAGTAGAATGCTCAAGGAATCCTATAGTAAGTTACTGATTCAAGTCTCCCTGCCCAAGATTCTTTTTTAGGCATATTACTTCAGTCTTGTTACAATCACCCATGTCTGTGAGCATGAGTTAGTACCAAAAAAAAAAAAAAAAAAAAAGAGCAGTATTTGAAACAGTTGCTTAAGAAATCAAGCAAACTGAATGTCCAAAGTCATGCTACAAAGACATTGTTCAAGACAGAAGAATTCTCATCAATTATACCGGTTTTCAACAACTGCAAATCGAAGCAAGTGCATTTTTTTTGTATACTGATGCAGATGCTGGGTATAATAGATCTTCTTGCACATGTTCCAGTAGCTTAAACTGCTTTCCTTCTACTCTGTGTACCAAATCCACTTGGAATGAAAAGATGCTACAATTGTAGTAGCCCTAGGCTTTGTAAGTTCAGCAGCTGTTTTGAGATGTATACATGATGCTTATTTTTGAACATGCAAAACAACTGGGAGGAGAGCAGAGGAAAATGCAGAATTCAAATTGACTACCAGAGTATGTTATAAATAATATACAAGACAATGGTATGTAAATGTACCATAATATCACGTAGTTACATTACATTGCAACATAAACATTTTATTTAATTATAGACCATTGAAAACGAGTCTCCAAAGCTAGGCAGAATTTTAGACAAAGCTAAATAGTGTTTTAATGTTTCATAGAAAGGGCAACTGCACTCTTATTGCCTATTCTGAAGGCAAACTTAAGGATAATAAAGGACATCAGAGTAACAAAACTCATCCACTTGTGAGCAAAGCAATGAGTCTGGACAAAAATCACATCATTTCCTCTGCATTGTCAGATTTAGAAAGACTGCTCAGGTCCACAAATAAATTATTACCTGTCACATAAGCCTATGAGATTACACACATTTATGTTTCAGGCCTCTGCTAGTATCTTTTCAATGATCCTCCAGCTGCAGCTTTACTGTTGAAATGGGTCTGCTGACATGATAAAAGCTTTCAAGATACTAGCAATTTGGCTATTATATTTAAACCATGTAGGTTGAACCATGCAAACACACTGAATTCTGTGGCTGTTATCTTCTATCTAAATTAAAAATATGTACAGTATACATGAATGAAACTACAAGAGTTTCTACCTTGACAAATACAACTCAACAAGCATATGATTCTTACTTCATACAAGCTGTGATTTCGCTTCCAGTTAAGGAAAAGTGATTAAAAATATGAATGATACTACTTGGACAGTTGGGAACATCTATGAATTCACTGCTTGAGTTCCTATTTATGTTATTTTTCATTGCAGCACAGTCACAGTGGATTAGATTTTGCAGAAGATGAAATCCACATGTCAGCAAATTAGGCTGTTACGTTTCTTAGTTATTCAGCATTAACTGGTGGTTAATTCACATAGCAGAATTAAAACTAATATTGAAGTTGACAAACTGGTTCCTCAGCTACTATGAATCAGTGCATTTGAAATGTAATCTGCTTTCTATTTAGTCTGTAGGAATAGGCATTGTGCTGAGAACTTTTGATACTAATAGTGCCACTCAACTTATTTTAATGGCCAACCATCTTTTTCTCTCTCCCTTTTTTTTTTTTTTTGTACTTTATCATAGGACATGAATAAGACTCGTGAATACTCAGATAGAAAATCCTCTCTGTGTATGAAAGAGGAATCCTTTGCACCAGCAGATTTAAGTATGGCCTTAAACATAGCAGTCAGATCACTCCTCTAGCACACCCGAAACTGGACAGAATTTGAACGACTATTTAAGATATGGTAACATATGTTATACCATAGTTTTTTTAAAGAAGATTTTCACTGGTGCATTTTATCTTTGCCAATTACAAGTTATTTCAGACAAGTTGACTGTCCTCAGCTCCTGAGGCATGTCAGCTGCCATGCAGCAGTGCAGCAGTGACCTCTGCGTTCTGGATGACTCCAACTGAATCATTTGAGTCATTTGACATTAAAATAATGTTCAGTGACTCTGTCATTTTCAACCAATTTCCTGAATAATTTCAAATCTATTAATATAGAGGAAACTGCTGCTTAACAAAGGTTGGGTTCAGTGAATCCAGGAGCACCAGCTAATTATTAACTTCCCTTATTATCTGAAATGAAACCTGCTACAACACAGACTCATTTTCAATACCAGATAGTGAGGAAGATGAAGCAATGTACATAACTGACATCCTTGTCTGAAAAATTGCAGTGATTTTATATTTTCCATTGCAGTCTGATGTCTCACATGGAAAAAGCACCAGACTTAGGAGACTTTGCCCCAAAAACTCGTAGAAATATGGAGCATAATAAAAGCCAAATTGTAGCCCAAGCCTCTATAAAGGAAAATAAATATCTGTTTGAGTTTAAATAGAAATAAATTCATTCTATACCTTTGCAGTTTGACTTTTTAATTGGTCCTGTTGATTACAGTCACAAAAAGTACAGGTTGTTGCTTTGGTAGGCTTCTTGATTGAAAGTAAACAGAAGAGCTAACTAATCTATAATAGAATCATAGAATTCTTTAGGCTGCAAAAGACTTTTCAGATCATCAAGTCCAAGTATTATCTAATTCTGCCTGGTGCTAAATTGTGTCCCTTAGCACCACATCTCTGCATCTCTGAAACACCTCCAAAGATGGTGATTCAACCACTCTCTCAGGAGCCTGTTCCAGTGTTTGACAACCCTTTTGATGAAGAATTTTCTCTAGTACCCAGTCTATACCTCCCCAGGGAAACTTGAGGCCATTTCCTTTTGTCCTATCCCTTGTTACTAAGGAGAAGCGACCAACACCCACCTCACTACAATCTCCCTTCAGGTAGTTCTAGAGAGCTAAAAAGGTCTCTCCTAATCATCCTTTTCTTCAGATTAAACAAATCCATCTTCCTCAGCTGCTCTTCACAGAGTTTGTTCTCCAGACCTTTCACTATCTTTGTTGCCCTTCCTTGGACCATCAGCTCAGTGTCTTTCTTGTAGTGAGGGTCCCAAAACTGAACGCAGTACTCAAGGTGTGGTCTCACCAGTGCTGAGTACAGGGTGACGATCACTTCATTGGTCCTGCTTTTCCCACTATACCTGATACAGGCCAGGATGCAGTCGGCCTTCCTGACCCCATGAGCACACTACTGGCTCATGTTCAGACACCCACAGATGAATATCCCCAGGTCCTTTTCCATGGTGATTTTCTAACCCCCTGCAGCATTGCAAGGGGTTGTTGTTACTTGAGTACAGGTCTCTCTGTAGAACCTCTCTACCTTCAAGCACATCAACACTCCTTCCCAACTTAGTGTCTTCTGCAAGGGTACTGAGGGTGCACTCAATCCCCTCATCCAGATCATTGATAAAGATATTAAAGAGAACTGGCCCCAAAACTGAGCCCTGGGGCACACCGCTTGTGACCAGCTGCCAACAATTCTATTCACCAGCACTCTTTGGGCCCAGCCAACCTACTAGTTTTTAACCCAGCGACATGTCTCCCCATCTGAGCCATGACCAGCCAGTTTCTCCAGGAGGATGTTGTGGGAGACAGTGTCAAAGGCTTTACAAAAGTCCAGGTAAACAGCATCCACAGCCTTTCCATTGTCCACTAAGCAGGCCACCTTGTCATGAAGGAGCCCTTCATGAACCCCTGTTGACTGGGCCTGATCATTTGGTTGTCCTGCATGTGCTGCATAATGGCACTCAAGATGAACTATTCCATGACCTTCCCCAGCACTGAGGCCAGACTGACAGGTCTGTAGCTACCTGGATCCTCCTTCCAGATGGTCCTCACATTTGCCAATCTCCAGTCAACTGGGACCTCGCTGATTAGCCAGAACTGGTCATGATGGACAGTGGTTTGGTAAGAACTTCTGCCAGTCACTCAGTACTGCCAGGTATATGCCATCTGAACCCACAGACTTGTGTATGGTGCACTAGCTCCCTAACCATCTCCTCTTGGATTATGGGGATTTCCTTCTGCTCCCCATCCTTATCTTCCAGCCTAGAGGGCTGGGTGTCCAGCAAACCACTGATCCTATTACAAAAGACTGAGACAAAGAAGGATTGAGTACCTCAGCCTTTTCCTCATTTTTGATCACTATGTTCCCATCTGCATCCAAGAAAGGACAGAGATTCTCCTTAGTCCTCCTTTTGTTGCTAATATATTTGTAGAAGCATTTTGTGTTCTCTTTAACAGCAGAGGCCAGATTAATTTCTAGTTGGGCTTAGAACCTTCTAATTCCCTCCCTGCATAGCCTCACAGCCATTTTGTAGTCCTCCTGAGTGGCCAGTCCCTTCTACCAAAGACCGTATACTCTTGTTTTTACCCTGAGTTGCAAACAAATGTCTCCGTCCAGGCCAGCCTTCTTCACTGCCAACTTGGCACATGGGGACAGACTGTTTCTAAGACTTTCCTCTTGAAGAATGTCCAGCCTTCCTGGAATCCTTGGCTCTTCAGGACTTCCTCCCAAAGGACTCTAGGCACAGCCTAGATCTTGTGACTGATTCTTTTAATGCTACTCCAGGTTTTGGTTTCTTGGTGTTACTTAATGGCAGTATTAAATAACAAAAATAAGACAACATATAGCCTGACTCTTTAAGGTGCTGAGCTCCCTCAAAAACTATGCCTCATGCATTTTGAACTTATTTATTATGTTTTAGATAGCTAACAAATCATTCTGTAAATTGTGTGTATAGCTGATTATTTTTAACTGATCTTTTCATGACATCTTAAGAGTACATGCTCTAAAAGATACCCATGCCAAGATACTTTAAATTTAGTGAAAAGATCATTGCTTTGCTGAAGTGACTGACTGTATATTGTGAGCCAGTAAGAACTGCATCATTAAAGAGTTTATTTTCAGCAGCCAGAGCTAGAATGATACTGGTGGATTGAAAGTTATGACATATTGTTGTACCTTGATGAATACTGAAGATTGTCTCTTCAAGAAAAACTGAAGACCACAGATGTTCCTGTATCAAAAATTAGATAAGCCCAAGGGGAAAAAGGAAAGGTAAAAAGATAAAAATTGAACTGTTGAAACGTGGTGAGTGAAATGTGGTAATTATTGTAGTTATTATATTGTTGTCAATTAGATTCGCAAGCAGCTCTGGAAATGGTATTGGATGAAGAAGTAATGGAAAATTTATTTTAACTGCAACCAATTAGCTTACAGCAAATTAGATAATGAACAACTTGAGTTTTCAATTCAAAGATGGTTTTATCAAACTCAGATCTTCTGGATAAATGCATCAAACAAGCTGGATCATTCTCTTTTTACAAAAATATCTCTGAAAGGAAGATAAAAAATAAACCAGCCCTCACTGGTTTCATTTTTTTTCCTTTTCTTCTGGAGACATAGAAAACATGCATCAATCCTTCTCTTTGAATGCAGCAGTTGTAACTATTCTCAGAACTCACAGAGGGACACATAGAAAGGCATGAGGCTTCTGGGCAGGAGACCAGTTTTAGCATTTGATGCAGGGAAAGAGAAAACAGTAGAGCAGGACAACTTAGGTGCAAACACCTTGAGAAAGTCAGGAGTCCTCAGTTCAACGAACTGAAGCTTTTGACAACATAACAAGTATGTAACCATTTACAAGGACATTGCAAATTTCTTCCTGGTCTTCGAAGCGTAGCATATGTCCTTCTTCATCCTCTGTGCATATTGGGTGAAGTTTGGTTTCTGGTGAGCTAGAAATCATGTTTGTAGTTTCCATTCGACACTGCTATGCAAAATCTGGCAATTTCTCACTATATGCTATCAATGTTAGGTCTGCAAGAAGCAGGAAAATGTGCCAGAAACATGGAAGAGTTGTTAATACATAACTTCAATTCCTCAACTCTATTCAGAGTTGAGTCAATCTAAACAAAGCTTTGATTTTATGACATGACTTCAAACAAGATAGCTCAGTTCTTTATTTAAAATTGATGAAAACAAGTCAGAAGTTTAAATATGTGTTTCCATACAGGCTTTGTGTGTGCATGCCTAAGTTATATTTTCAAGTAATGTAAGTTAAACTGGTACATATTTTAATACAGGAAAAACCTTACTTTATGGCTTAAAATTAGGTGTTTGTACAGCAGAATTTTTGTTGTGTTTATGTCACATGAAGAAGGAAAGCAGTAATGATAGCCACAAGTCAAAGCTCTGTTAGGTTTCAAACTGAACAATTGTATATGTTCAGTAAAAAATATGGTTCTAATAATTGCAAGATCATTCTGTCTGCTGTTTCTTACAGAATCACAGAATTATTGAGGATGGAATAGACCTTTGAGATCAAGTCCAGCCTATGACCTTACACTGATGATGTATTGATGACACATTACAATTTTATGAAACTTGGTCTCTTTAATCCATTTTTCTTGTCTTTTTAGTTGGTGGCTATAATTCAGATTCATTGCCCTGGTGAAAAATGTATGGAGAGTGCAGAACATCCTTTCTGTTAGTAGCTTCACAATACAGTCTTCTAATCCTTACTGTAGCTAAAAAAAACCTGCATGAATGTACAGTCATGCTGGAGAATGTGAACTACTTTCCTATAGCTTGAATATGAGTAATTCAGTGATGTGATGGAGTTTCACATTTCATTCTTCCTATCATTGAGGATTCTAAATACTATTTAAAAATGCAGATCTTAATAATTTTTTACTGAAAATGGAGATGGAGAAAAGCAAAAGAGTTGGGGTTGAATATAAACTCATTTCAGCTGTGAGTTCTCACCCATTTCTTTTTGAGGAACAGTAAACTAAAGCTTGTTTTGAGTTCATTAAATTAATTTTCCTACAGTTCATTTCAGTTCTTTATTTCTTCTGGAAGAAAGACTTTTCACTACTTAGAAAATAGATCTGTAGAACAAAGGTATTTCTTCAACTTACCTATCAAACAATTTGGCACAGTAGAAGCAGATCAGATATAATTTATGTAATTTATCATATGGAGAATTCCAGAAGGAAGAATAGAATATGAATAGAATAGAATATGAAATCTGCCACCCTCGTAATAGACCTGGCCACTTCCCTTGTACCAAATGTTCATTGTGCACAAAGATGCAAGGGCTTTTGTGTTTCTGTTAGGGATGGATATGGACCTGGAATAAATATTTCCAATGTAGTTTGTCTTTTGTGAGTAGACAGTGTGAACATCCACATGCAGATTTCAGGAAAGGAATTTCGTTTGTGTACACCAGCGCTGATCTTTGAACTGAACCGATGCCCATTAAGTCAGAATGACTGGAAGATTTGGTTCAGAACTGAACTGTTGCTCCAAAGCGAAATGTTAAGAGAACACTCTAGTGTCCACTCTAGTGAACACTTCTATGATAGAAAAAGGTAGTAGGTTCAGTATTTGATTTAATTTCATGGCAGCATGACAGTTCTATTTTTAATGGACTTTTTATAATAATTTTCTTTTTTGTTACCATTTTTTATTTTTGTAGAATACAATAGGGAGGTGGTGGAGTCACCATCCACGGAGGTGTTCAAGAGGAGATTGGACATGGCACTTGGTGCCATGGTTTAGATAGGCATGAGGTTTAGGGTTACAGGTTGGACTCGATGATCTTTGAGGTCTCTTCCAACCTTCTTGATTCTATGATTCTATGAAAGCATACCTTATAATACAACCAATCTTAAAATATCCTCAAATCTTCAGTAGGCATGAAATATGTCCACTGAGATTAAGATTAGTCTTGCTGGCTACCTTAACAATTTATTTGTGTTGTCTTTTTATTCTATATACTTTTGAAAGTCACTTAAGTGCACTGTCAACACGCAGAAGAAGAGTCCTATAAAATATAAGAACTAGTAGTATTTTGTTCTGTAAAGAACAGCAATACTGTGACCATAGGTAAGAAAAAGACAGGAATTTTTATTGGACACAATGAATATCTACACTTATGTCTTGATTATCTGTACAAATAAAAAAGTGGTAATAATCATGTTTGCATTGGAAAGATTAATAAAGGATACAGTCTTCTTTTTCATCTTTGGATGAATTTGAATGCAATCAGCTCTGTCAAGTGAAAAGATCCTTCTTAGGAGAAGAGTAGTTGCTCTTCAGGAATTAGTTGACAGGAGAACATTTTCTTTTATCCTACAAGGAATGACTTACATGAAAATTACTTTTTACTGTTGAATTCATAAGAATGAATACTGACTGTATACATTTCTTAAAAGAATATTAACATACAAGAAGGCAATAAAACATATGCTTTAACATCTGATGCAGTCCAATCCCAACTGAAAGGATTATAATGACTCACAATTACTTAAAAAGGATTCAGTCAAGCCATTAGGGAGAAAGGCTTTTGAAGTTCAAGGGGTTTGTTACTAGAATTAAATGTCCAAGGCATCCCTGAATTAGAAAAACAAACAAACAAAAACACCTTTAAAAAAAGCATCATTTAAGTAAACAGCAGAAAACCTGCAGCAAAGACTGGTAATCTGAGTATCTGAGTGCAGGTTTTTAATTCAATTTTACTGCAGCAGATAACACGATTGATGATACACAGCTCACAGCATAATTGTCTCAAATTGCTGATATGATGGAAACAGAGCAGTAGCTTCATAATTCTGCCGCTTGTCTGACCAAACACTGTTTCTAAAATACTATGCACTTCTAACATAACACAGGACAGACTACTTTGCTTTTGCCAGCCAGGCTGTAGGAACTCTGGAGCTACCAAAACAGAGCAATTAATCTATCCAGCCACCAATGATGGCATGCAATATATACCATTAGAGGAAGACAGGCTGCCTCTGCTGCTTGGTGATGCTTCTGATCTGGATTACATGAACACTTTGCACAGGACAGAATTTTGTTTAAATCTGTTTCCTGAAATCAGTCATCAGCTTAAAACAGCATCAGAAACTTGGTTTAGTTGGCCAGAGCCCTAATGTCAGAATCTCTTCAAATATTTCTGTTAATACAGTGTTTGTTTATTTATTTTACTGAATTGCAATTTGACAAAGTTATTGCTCAGCAGCTAGATCATGACAAATAGATGTTTGTGTGAAACTCAGTGGTGAAATGACTGATTTCTTAAATTATTAAATACAATAATAATAATGTTGCTGTATACAATAACTAACTAGTCCCTAAAGTGGGGTGTAAATATGGGTACAATCAAACATAAAAATGTAATTAAAGTTTTTAGACAGTAAGAGGTTTCCAGCGATATGCAATACTATTTGCCTGAACCTAAAATGTTAAAATTAAAACTCCTCATTCTGTAAGGAGTGTGGGAGAGGAAAACTGCACAACAGAGAGAATAAAACAATTCAGTTGTCCTGGATTTGTGTCGAGCTAAAATTTACAAACTGTTGAGAATTGAGGTCTTGGTGATGGTCATAATAGGAACATGTTTAGTAGCCTTCCTTTGTAGTTTAGTGTGCAATCAAATAAATCGGATAACCTGTGCTGGTAAGGGTCTTGTACTCACTGAAGATTCATCTTCTTTTGGGTATTCTGTATGCTTGCTCTGTAGCATGAAAATAGTAGGTAAATTCTGCATTGCTTCAGGCTTTCACAACTCAAAAAATTACATAGGCTTGGCATACTTACCTGATTAAACTTGACCTATAGCAGGTTTCCTAATACCTAAGTAATACACGAAAAGTGATGAGGATGGGGGGAATTAGTAAGTTTTTAATGCATTGAGCACTTGATTTGATATTTAATAATTAAGGATTCAAACCTAGTAGATGCCACTATAATGTTTCTTCAGAAGTGTTATGAATAAATCTGTATACTGCCCTGTGCTCAGTGCTTTTGTCCTCCCTTTGCCAAATCCCGTTTGTGTAATCAGCACTGTAAACTGATTATTCCCCAAATCAAGCTAATTGACCAATTAGCTGAAAGTAAAGGTAAATTAGACATTGTAAGTATTGCATAATCAGATTTACCATCAGTTAATCAACTGCTGCAGACACAGCACATCTACTAAGGAATATCAGGAAGAGCAATAAAAAAGACCTAACTTCAAGTATAAATTTTAAACATTATTCTGCTAAAAAAATATTGTCTTCATTCCTCTTTCTTCTGATTGCTATCAACAGTACTTTATTTTTGTAAATAACTCCTTATGTAAGTAAAAAAAGAAAATGTATTTTCTAAAACATGGACTATAGGCTGTCTTGATGAATGGCAGACCTTGACTACGAAAAACTTCAGGTGCAATAACTGCACTCTATTGGCATTAGATCTATCTAGTAGTTAACAGTCATTGTGAAGGTCAAAGAAGAAAAAAAAGATTGACAAGAACAGGAATTGTGAAGTATATCTAAATGACCATGGAGGTTTGTAGCAAATGAACATTGAAAATCCAGAATGCTTACTCAAAGCTTACAAATACAGTTTGAGATCATAATTCCTTCCCCTCATGCCTCTCCCTTCTCCACCCTCAGTCGTCATAGCTTTTAGCAACAAATCTATTAAATATCCTGGCATCCCATGTGGGTGTACCAAGTGGCACTACCACATGTGGTCTTGTCCACTCTGTAAGGCAGCTGAGTTACAGAGTACCCCATATCTAACAACAAGAAGGCAGAAGATGCACATGTAGCAGTGGCAGCATTTAGGAGAAGGTCCAAAGCCAAAGGGGGTCTGTAGGAAGCAGATTCAAGGATCACAAAGTGCTTCTGCAGCTGATCATCAAGCTCAGCCACAAATGGGAGGAAGGAAGGGTGTAATCAAGAAAATTTTTTTGATCTTCTGAATCCTCTTCTGTGAGAGTACCCTGAACTGTTGTCTAATCAGCAATATTTGACCTGCGCAGGACTTTAGGAAGATGTTCAATTAATTCTAAATTTTGGATGGTCAAAGCAGCTAAAGTACTGGCTTAGGCTGTAATGCTAAGTCATAATGCTGATTTAACAGGCCAACATTATCTATATATTGCCATGGATATTCAGTGTTTAGCTAATGTTAGTTATTTTTTAACCACTTTAAAACGCACCTATATGCCATGCAAGATGAACTCTTCGACTCCCAGCGACTCAGTTTTTTACTGGCAAGGGGTGGTTTTTGTGGAGATACATGGATATATGTGTTAAAGATTGTGGAGATTGCCAGAATGTATGTTTTAGAATTATCATTATTATTGACTGAATGCAAATTCATTTCCTTTAGAAACTCAGATTATCAGAGTAACCTTCCAAATTTCATCTAGTTCAAACAGGAAAAAAAAAAAGTCTAGCATTCATATATTCTAACATTATTTACATTTCAGCAAGACAATTTCGTGCTCATTTAAGCAGCAGCAAACAGTTCAAGAGTTACTACGCTTCCTGGTCATCTCAAAAATTCTCCTTAACTACCACAATGCTATTTTAAAATGTACTGTATGGTTGTATAAATTAATATGTTCACATAGCTGAGTCTCATAGCTACATTCTGTTAATGTAAAACACTTGTATTGAGCATGTCATGGGATTCAGAAGTAAATTCCAGAAGTACTGTAATTTCAGCATAAAGGTGCCTTTCCCCAAAGGCAAACTCCTGCCTATATTTAGTATTATCTAGAGATACCTGCAAATGTCATATATAGACCTTCTGTTTTCACTTGACCACTCCAAGCTGCATACAAGATAAATATTTAGCTAAACGCTTTTCCACTTTTATGAATCCAAAACTTTTCCTGCCCAAAGCCTACCTTGCAGTCTCTGCAAATATTTCACTGTCTAGCTGTGCAAAGAACTTTACCTGACTGAAGTTTAATAACTTTTTACTCACTTCTTTCAAAACATAAAGGTCATTAGAGTGCCCTTTCTTCTTTTTGTTCCTGAAATAAAAATTATTCTGAGGACAAATTTAAAACAAAACAAACAAAAATAAGAATAACATGACTTAGGGTTCTAATATTTAGCTAAGGCTATTAAACTCTTTCTGTCCTACCTATCCCACAATTTTAGATATAGAGGAGATTCTGCTCAGCATCTGGGAACTGTGCTGTCATTTTCTAAAACCAAGAGGAGCTTTAGTTTAGGACCACAGGAAAATTCAATTTTGAAGGAATCTCAGGAGGTCTGTAGTCCAATATTCTGCTCAGAGTAGGGTCAGCTGTAAGGTCAAACTAAGTTGTTCAGGGATTTATCCAGTAAAATCTTGAAAATCTTGAAGAACGGAATCAGTAAAACGTTTTGGACAATCTGGTTCAGAGCCTGACTATCCTTCTGAGGAAAAGGAATTTTCATATACAATCTGAACCTTTCATTTCAGCTTCTGATTATCTCATATCCTCCCACCATGCCCAAGAACCCATCTATGTCCTCTTCCTGACCTTCTCAGAGGTGCTGGAGAGCTACTTATAGGTACTTCAAAGGCCATGTCTGCTTGAGGTTTAACCAGTCCTGGTTCCTCAATGTCTCCTTTCAGGGTGAATGCTCCACTCCCTGACCATCTTGGTGGCCATCCACTAAACCCAATCCATTTTTTCTCTTGTCTTTCCTGTATTTGGAAGCCTAAAATGAAATGTGATACTGTAGATGCAGTCAAATGAGAGCTGAGTTAAGAGAGATGATAATTTTGCTCCACCTCCAGATTATTCTTAGGATCATACAGACCAGGATGTTGCTGGCCTCCTCTGCTACCAGGGCACATTTCTGGCTTATGCTCAGCTCCCTCTCTGCTAACACTTCAGGGCCTTTTCAAGCAAAGTCGATCCTCTCAGTCAAGCACTAGCCTGCCTTGCTGCAGAGGACTCATCCTTTCCAGGTGCAGGATTCTGTACTTGACCTTCCTCAATTTCATAACGTTCTTATCTCTCCTTATCTTCGTACATCCTGTCCAGGTCCCCACAGAAAGCAACTCCACCCTTGACTGTGTCAACAGGTCCCCTCAGTTTGGTGTTGTCTGCCATCTCGATAATGCACACTCCATTGCCTCCTTCAAACCAATGATGAAGCTCTTAAACAGGATGGTTCTTAAAGCAAAATTCTGCAGTGCTCCACTTAATACTGGCTCAGCCAGTAGCTCACAACCAGTTATTTACTTATTTAATTTTCCATTCATCCAGACTTAAATACTTTGTTTTGGATATGAGATTGTGTTTCAAGGAAATAAACAGCATGATTGAAATCACAAGCTTTAAACAATTTCCTGGAGGGGTCTTCATACAGATCTTTCTAAAAAGAGAACAAAAATGTATCCTGTTTTTATTTTTAAATATTAAAATATTATATGTAATATTATCTTTATTTTGCAAATCTTTAGAATCATAACCCTAATGGCAAAGAGAATGGTAGTGTCAGAGGTCTACAGTCTGCTCTACCTCCTTGAGTTGTGCAGGTTCCATGAAAGTACACAACTTTTCACCTAGTTCTGAGCTAGACCTATACAATACCACCTTCTGATTTCATTGGAACTAATATTAGCAAAAGATAGTTATACTGGCAAAGATAAGACCCTTTCAGATCAAGTGTCTCAACATTAAGGCAGCTGAACAAAGTAGTTCCTGAACAGTCACCTTCAGTTTACAATGTAAAGAGGACTTAGTTTTGTAGTCATTAATAAATTTTACTAGAAAATAAAACAGTTGCAATAAATGTTGCTCCTAGAATAAATATATAAAGTCCCATTGAAAGTTCCCTTGCTTAGAATTTAAAAAAAAAAGAAAGAGAATCTTCCCTTATGCCCTCCAGAAAGTAATAATATATACAATGATGTTGAAAGGGGGGAAGGGAAAATCTCATCATTTGTGTTTTCTCTTTTTTCTTAACTCCCATACTCTGTCCTCAAAGAGATTTTTTTTAATTTGACTTTAAAAAAAAATAGTTTACTTGAAATATAGGAGGTGAATTCCTACTATTTTCAGTCTATGGATGTTATGATATCTTCATATCCAGTGGCTATGGATGAAAGATCCCAGGACAGCTTTGAGAAGAAAACTGGAGTCACTGAAAGGGATAGGAAATTACTGTGGCAAGATGTGGCCTTAGACAACATTTTGACTACATGATATAAAAGATTTGTGTGGACCCCTCCAAAAGCAAAACTAAACTGGTTTTATCCACATTATACTTGAAAGAGAATATTATCTCTGCCTGAAGCACCTTTTCATTTGAAGAGCAGCATATTGGTCTTTTATCTCTAATTGGACATCTAATTTGCCCAGTCATTCCTCAAAAATTAATATTTTAATATTTTGGCCTTGGATTTATTTACATCTCCCTTGAAATAAGATGCCTTCATCTAAAAACTTTATACTAGTGCTGTGATACTTGAGTCTCTTCATAATCTCTGTTTTAACAAACCATAATCTCTATTACAAATGGACCTATGCTTTCTATCTAGATGTAGACCAATTGGCCTAATTCATCAAACAAAGGCACTTGCAACCAAGAAGACTATTAGTGTCTGCATCAGATTTGTATGGAGTTTAGTAAGATAGGGCATAGCCTTTCTTCTGGGAAGCATTTTTTCTCCTAACCAGATGACTGACCTTGAATTTATGTATTTGTTTTAAAAGAACATTCTGCTTTCTTACACTGCTGCTTTGATTTTAATTCCGTGTTAAATTTTAGTATAGAATAGTATGAAAATGATAGAAGGATCAGAAGGCTTGAATGAACTAATGTCATATTTTCCCTTTGAAAATGAATGCCCAGATATAATCGTCAAGCTAAAAAAGCTCCTGACCTCTCACAGCCAGCCAACATATTCACAAAGTAAACATGTTCTAATTATGCTTTTGTAAAATACTTGCAATTCTTCCATTTCAGTCTCTATCCTTCACCACACAGCCATATAAAAAACTGAGTTTGTTCCCACATATGGACTAAATAGCATTTTCACATTATTTTCCTTGATGAATTTATCAAACAATTTATGAGAAGAATTTAAAAAAACCCAAATTATAAAGAATTAAGATGTTAAATTTAATGAATGTGATAGCAATAATAGGATTAGAGAGTGTTTTGGAGTGGAAGGGACCTTAAAGATCATCTAGTTCAACCCTTCTGCCATGACACCATCCACTAGACTGGATTGCTCAAAGCCTCATCCAACCTGGCCTTGAAGATTTCATGATAGTGAGGATAGGGCATCCACACGCTCTGTGGGAGACCTATTCCAGGTCCTCACCACCCTCACAGGGAAGAACATCTTCTTTACATCTAATTTAAATCTACCCTCTTTCAGTATTGTCCCTTGTAAAAATAAATATAAATGCACTTCTGAAAGTAATATACTATTAGTATTAAAATTTCATAGAACAAAGCAAGTACTTTTCAGAAATAGTGTGGAGAGAAAATAATCAATTTTATTCAGCTCTGGTTTGTACACTGACAACACAACCACACTCCTTTGTAATGCCCTTTGCATGTGAATTTTGTTTTGGTTTGGCCATTGAAATTGCCCAACCTATTTCAAGCAAGGCTGATTTCCTGGTTACCTGGTATACTGGAAACATATGTTGGAAAACAACATTTCAGGAGAACTATTCAATGATAATATCTGGATTAATATCTGATGCTCTTCCCATTTTATGGGATCTTTGTATTTTTTCAATGTCATCTGAAGGGGAAATTATTTGTAAGGTAATTTTAGATTGAGCAGAGTAAGCAGCACATAGCACTACAATTTATTCTTCTAATAGTGGGCATCACAGAGGGTAAAAGTTTATGTTTACCCATAAAAACACTCAAAAGACCCAGCAGTACTGGTACAGATATAGCCAAGATATAGCTCCATGGTATAGCCCATGACAGATTGAGGTTGTATTAGCTGTACCTATAATCCTCTATCAATGTTCATCTTGCGCTGCCATTTTTTGGTGATCTCTCTTACACGTCATCTGATATACACTAGTGACCTTTCCCCTGATGTTAATGAAATAATGCAGTGATTTCAACTTTTGCCTGTTTACAAATTTATCACATTTATAACACTTGCTAGAGACATCAGGAAATATTTACAGCTTCATATTAAGTATGAAAAACTGTCTCAATATTCCAAGTAAAGATAATGCTTTCAGCCTTTGAGTTTCCATATATCTCTAAAGCTACCTCTTTTAGCTGTGAGCTCTCTGTAGCTGTTTACAACACTCCCATCAATGTGTTATCAGAGCAGTAGCTCTGTGAGAATACATCCATTGTGATCCACTGAAACACTTGAAGTAGTCTTGTCTTGGGCCCAAAACAGCCATCAGGTATTTCTATTTATAACTGGTTTAATTATTGTATAAATAAACTGGTCTTTCATAATTTTCTTCACTAAAAAGAAATTATAAACGAGACTTGTATTTTAATAAAACACTTTGGTTAAGGATTTTCACAGGTCAGTGGCCCATTCTTTTTAATGTGAATCCATCACACTGAATTCTACTTCCATTTCTTCAGTCTGTATAAATAAGAGAATACCGAGGCAATATTCCTCAAGTGTTGGTTAAAAGAAAAAGTTTGACTAAACTTTGTATCTGCCCTACAAATTGGGCAGTAACAACCCTTTCAAAACAAAGATAAAAACTACTGAATGTGTAACTCATTTCAAATTGCTAGACATTCATTGTGTGAAATCAGCAGCTCCTGCAACTAGCCTAACTCATGGTTTAAGTAACGCAGCTGAAAGACAATTTGATGGAAGGATCTCTCATAAGAAAGGAAAATGCAAGGAGCACAAACAACATGTATAACAAAGGTTTAAATTCTAACATCCCACAAAGATAGGTTTGAGGAGTATCTCTGGAGGTAACTGAGGGATGAAGAAACTCTACAAGCACCAGATATGTTTACATATTGAAGAAAGAACAATTTTTTTTAGTCTTATAGTTCAAAGGGCTCTCTTCATTTTGTTTTGTAAATGCCATAATTTCCCAGACAGAGACTTTTCAACAAGAGTCTTTCCTCCCCTTCAAACATCTAATTAGCTACCTGTAGTTGGACTTAATAGATGACATATGTGCAACTTCTTGATCTGAAAAACAATCTTGGATTGTTCTGCTCCATTTATGGTTACTTGTCCACAAAAATTATCTAAAAAAACCTGTTTAATTTACATTACAGAAGTGGACTTTTCTGTCTGCTGAAGCATTCATGTCACACTGCCTGGATGACTGGGGAAGCAATGATCCAAGGTATCATTTCTACATGATTGTGATCTGCCCATCCCATAGTGGTTGTAGGAGTCTTTTTCTGAGCTGCATAGTGTAAAATACACAGGTAACCTGTCTTGTTCTGAACGTGAAAGTACTTGTACAGCTCAGAGCAGGCTTTTCACATCACTATAATGTGTAGCAACTATCTGGGGCTTACTGAAATTAAGAAATTTCCAAAGTTTGGTTTTGCATCAGAAGTTTGCAACCTGCCAAATGACTACAGAACAACTGCTCCCCACAGATCACTCAGATGGAGAATATTTTCAGTGGTAGAACATTGATATTGGAGAATAAAGAGCAGTGTAGGTAGACAACAAAAATTTACTCCAAAGAAAAGAATTTTTTCCAAATAACATTCCACTCACCCTTCACTCATTGTGTTACTGGCACCACCTGAAGAAGTGCTTGTCTATTCTCGTTCAGTTGGTAATTGCAGTACTTAGGAGTTAAATCACGGAAAGTTAACCAAATGTTTAAAGGAATAAAAAGACACTTTCCCCTTTACAAGGCTCTGGCTGAGAAATTATGGCATTTTCAAATATAAATGAACACTTTCACAAATTTCTGGAGTGCAGTAGAACCATAAGATGAACTGCAATGACTTCACAGAAATTGAATTAAACAGAGGCACACAAGCTGAAGGCTCTCATTAGCACATCTGGGAACACACAGTGAAATAAAATGTAGAAGCTAGCATTTTACAACAGCATTTTTCCTTTGAGAAATCCTTGTGTAATAACCTAAATTGAAGCAGTCTGCATATTCCAAGGCAGAGAATCTGCCTAAGACATTCCCTCTTTCTTTTACTTCATATATATATTTGTAGAACATAAATCTGTCCTTAAGCCCAAACCCTTGCTAGGTATCATTGTAATACCACCTTCCCAGGTGACTTTGTCAGAAGAAGGCACATATAAACTTTTAAAAAAGCAAGTATAATTTATAATAAGAATTATTATTGTTAATAGTAGCAACCATTTTCAGTATTTGAAACCTCACATATCAAATTAGTCTTTGCTAAGCTGAGCTTTGTAAGCAATGATAATTATAAACAGAAGAAGAATTACAGCTTTTAACTCACATTAAATGAAAAGTGGGATGTGTAAAGCTACTACTTTATTAGAAATAAATATTGTATGGAATAGTCAAAACTACAGGAAGGACATGCAGCTGACCATGGCTACATTAATTTTTGCATACTGTCCATTCACAGCTGGCACATGTGTGAGTGTAACATAAGAAGTCGTATCACCCTTTTCCATCTAGTCAGTACATGTATGAATTACAGTGGCACCGTGGCGTGCATTCTGCAGTGGAAGTTAGCAATAAGTATACAGACGTGAGTCCTCTGAGCCCATCCACAGAGTGGTACCACAGCTCCTACCTGTTCACTTAATGTGGCAATGCTCTTCTTGTGCTGTAGTCCAATGGCCTTGAGACAAGCACTTTTATGCATTTTGTGGTCACACCTTGTAACTGCACAACAGTCATACTTTAATGCTGCCACTCAGCATGCTCAGTGAGACTCTTATATGCCAAGAAGCCTTTTTTTGTGCTGGGAAGAAACTCATTGCCTCAAGTGTTACACTGAACTTGATCCCTCCAGGCATCCTTCTCTTTTTCTGCAGCTCCATGCACCTGCTTATAGTTAGCAATTCATAAAATTAGGATATGATCTCTTCACAAGAGCAGACAGTCTTGTTATGTATTTTAATTGGACCATCTGGCTTTGTAGCTTTATCTAAGGCAGAAATGTGTGGGCAACTTCAGTGTAAGTGAAAATTAAACATTATGATCTACAGGCTGAGGAAAAAAAATCTGCCATTTCACTCTCTTACTTGCCAGATCCCTTCCACAAGTAAAGGTCATTCAAGACTGTAGCTGTGAAGTCAAATGATGGCCCATGCAGTCCCAGGTGTCATTTACTGAGTGCTGCTGGAGACGGTGGGAAACAAAGTGTACAGGAACGCTGTGCACTTGCTTCTGGGCCAGCTGCTAGAGCAGCTTCTCTTTGCCAAGAGGACACTGCAAAAGGCAGTCCTGTCTCTTTTGTTGGGGAGTGTATGGGATGGGGGAAAACAAGCTCTAGTAGCACAACTCAACTTCCAGACACATTCCTCTGAACTGATACAAAAATGTTATCCAGGCCTATACTCTGAAGCCTCTTACTGAACTCGCTGTGAAAAGTGATGGGTTTTTTTGTAATAGATAAATATTTTTCATGTCCTGATCTCTGTTCCTGGAAATGTGCCTGCACTGGATGTCAGTAAAAGTGAAAGTGGAAATTTTGTACTTGGTTGTCATGTCTCAAAAAGTTTTAAAGGCAAAAGCAGTGTTCCAGATTCATACATATATTCACACACCAATGTGTGCCCTTATTAAAATTATGTAAAGGTACAAATAATTGTGAAGACACATAAAGAAACAAGGATAAAAGCAGGGTCCCTCTCCCTTTCTTTAGGAAAAGACTGTGGCTGGCAGGATTTGAAGACACTTTGTTAACTTTCCCTTTCTAGAGAAGATTTTGCAGAGGTTCCCCTTGGGGCAAAAGTGGTGAAGCTGGCCAACAACGACTTCTTTTCTTTGTTTCTTGCAACAAGACAGCACTTGGAATCCCTTTGCTCTTGTTCTCAGGGACAGCAGCAACACCTTAAATTTCTTGCACTTCATGGTGAGCCTGTGGCACTTTAACATTTATTCATTTGGCTGACCTCTGCTGCCTTATGTATCTTTAAAGTTCACTCCTGTTCAACTGTCAATATGTCTGTTTTGCAACGCTGAAATAAGAAGCTTTAGGGTGACTAAAATGATGCTTGCAACTGTTCATTCAAGTGTGATTTATATTTTATACATCCTGCTGTTTTCGGTTGACTTTTTACTAATCTTGTTTCTATTTTCATCTACATCTTTGCAAAATATGTTGCATTCCCTAACCACTTTTCCTTGTGGAACTACTTTGCTTCACGAATCAAATTATAAAGTAGAAACAGAAGTAGTTTTAGAAGTAGTTTTTAGAAAATATTTTCTGGACTAATGTTTTGCTTAACCTCAAATCATTTGTAATTGTACAACTAGACTCGTCCAGAATTAATGAAGTGTTATTATTAAAGCAGAAAGTAGAACTTCAGTAGTGTTGAACAGTTTTGACTTAATATTGAAACACGAGTAAGGCCCTCAGTGCAGACTACATAAAATGTACAAGTAATTGAGTGCTGAGATTGAGGTTGAATTCTAGATCTTCCAAGGAATTAAGTGAAAACCACAGGTCAGTTTAATTCTCTGCTGGAAAGAGATATGGCTGCTGTTACTTTATATGTGACATTCTCATCTGAATACAGATGCAGGGTTCTAGCACCATTTCTGTTCCTGATTTGGCTGTTATAAGTCACTAGAGCACCATGGTAGGTCTAAGACAAATATTTCAAGAGTGTCTTTTCCAGTCTAGGACCACAAAAAACCTCCTGTGTTGTGCTTTACCTTTATCAGTCCCATGCAAGGAATAAGCTGAGAGGGGTGCAAAGTCAATTGGCAGCCCCAGATGGGTTGCAGTAAACTCAGCTGTCCTAGCTCAAAACAAGGTCCATCCTGTTCTCTAGTTTATGGCATGGAATATGTGTAGGCTGCAGAGTGCACAATAAGAGATGGAAAAGGCAACATTTGTTAAAAAAAAAAAATTTAGTTTATCCTAAGGAAACTTTGCCTTTCTGTCAAGATATACATTCAGGTGAGGAAGCGTGTCCAAAGAAGGGCACCAAAGCTGGTGAAGGGTCTAGAGTGCAAGTCTTATGAGGAGAAGCTGAGAAAACTGAGAGTATTTAGTCTGGAGAAGAGGTTGAGGGAAGACCTTCTCACTCTCTACACCTTCCTGAAAAGTGATTGTAACAAGGTAGGTGTCAATACCTTTTACAAAGTAACAAGTGAGAAAAAGGCCTTAAGTTGCATCAGAAGATATTTAGGTTGGATATTAGGAAAAATATTCTTCTCCAAAAGGGTTATAAAGCACTGAAACACACTGCCCCGGGAAGTGGCTGAGTGACCATCCCTGGAAAAGTCTTGGTGCATAGCAGAATGGTTTAGTGGGTTTAGTTGGGTTTATGACTGGACTTGATGACCTGTAAGGTCTTTCCCAATTGAATACTTTCTATGAATCTGTGATTAACAATTTCTTGCGTCCTCCTTCCTGAACATATTGATAGCACTAGATTGATAGCACTACACGGTGTGGTATTAATCTATTTTTCAGTGGCATTTCTAGGCTGAGAATTTAAATCAAACTAATTTATCTGCTATTAATATAAATCTCTGATAGAAATTATTTTCTAGAAAGTTCTGACAACATAAAGCAATGTTCAAATTCAACTGCATTAGTTAGAGCCTATCACTGAATTTACAATTAATTCCCTCTCACACATACATCCCACTTCATTAAACACCTTTCCCCTGCTTAAGGTCATCACAATAGTTTTGTCTCTTAACTTCACAGCGCTGAGTCTAGAATTACTGCATTTTTAGATTTTTTTCTACTCCTGAAGAGTTGTTTAGTTTGTAATCAATATGGTTTTTTTCTGGCTAATTGAAGAAGGATATAATCTGGCATTATATGGTACATGCAAAGTTTTTCAGAACCCCTGAAACAAAGCAGACATTTAAAGAGTTTATGAAGTTCATTGAAAGGTTTTCCACTTATGAAGCTTCTTTACCAAAAGCAATAGCTAGGATAACAATTTTCCAAGAAATATATTTCCTGTCTCTTGAAAGAAAACAAAATACTAACAACAGTGAGGTAGATGTCAATGTTTAATACTTGTCCTTCAGCTTCGTGATGTCGATGATTTAAAGAGGACATTGCATTTCTGTAGTTTTAGGAGAATCTCTAAAGGACTTAGCAAATAAATGGTGGTCAAAAAAGCTGCGTAATAGAGCCTAAGCTCATGTGAATGACAAATCTGGGTGTCTATGTCCTTTTGGAAACCCTCAGAGCCTTCATCTGACAGGAGTGAGATTAGCTGTCACCTTTAAATTATTGAAGCCTGAGATCAAACAAGGCTCCTAATCTTAAGATTTCTTTTCCTGCATATCTTTGCGTAGTCGTCAAGGTCAGCACCTGTGACTATGATGTTTGTTCCTAACTGCTGAAACAGTACTGAAGGAAGCTGTTTATGGAAACAAAGTGCGGGTAGGGAGTGGGAAGAGAAATCAGAGTCTTTCAGACAAGGAAACACAAATCTTCAATTTTGAGTGTGCTGCATGTGGAAAACAGAGTTTAAACATCTTCTAAGTACTGAATAACCAATCAGTTCAAGCTTTTTCCTTCCATCGACCCTTCTTAATACTTCCTCTGCATTATACTGGATTATAACTACTTATGTTAGCCAAGGAGTTTCTCTCATCTTATTCTCTTTTATTGTATTGTGTTTTATTATAAAAGACATGACATGGTGAGAGGTAGTTACCAATGACTGCTAGGCACCATGAAGATTGGACAGCCTACGTCCATACAACTCTCTTTTAGGCAGTTCTCACTGTGAGCAAAGACTGTCTGTGCCTGAGCCAGCCCATAGAGGACCCACAGCAGCAGAGGGAAGGAGGAGAACCCATTGGCTGTTATATGAGACTGAAACAGATCCTCAGTACTTCATATTCTTTGTCAGATGAACAGTTCCAGTTTTGAAGCCTCCCTCATTGAGGGTGAAGGGCTGAGACAGGGTGTACATGTGTAAGTGGTGGGTGTAAGGTAGAATAAATGTTTAAAATGTAATGGTTGGGCAAACAAGCGGAGCAAAGCCTAAACATTACCTTGCATGTGTGTGTGTTTCACTTTTCTCATTCTTTCCATAGAGACAAACACTGAATTAGTAAGCACGTTTTCTGCTGCAGGGGACAGGCCTGGCATGGATTTACTGCAACTCTGTTGTTGAATGAATAATGTACTGAACGCTCTTCAGATTCCTGTGGTTGGAATTCATAATAGCCCTTCAATACAACTCTTTCCAAACTTTTCTGATTGTGGAAAAATTTTTGATGACACACTCCCTATATATATATATACATTTTTTTACTTATAGATTATATTCATGCCTAGTGTACTTTATTTGCACATTATAAATTATATACAAGAACATAATTTTTAAAAGGATGGGATAAAGATGAAATAAACATAATTTTAAACAATGTTTTATCTTCCTTTATTCCACAAAATCTGTTTTGTTCCTGTACCCCAGTGGCTTGTCTTGCACACCCCCTGGCATGTATGCAACCCCATGCAACCATTGTTTTCCTGGATGTTTTATGCTGGGCTGTGAACCTTCTCAGTAGCAGTGGTGGTAATAGAAGTAACCAAATGTAACTTGTTCATAAACCAGACATTTGTGTGTAACATCACATACACATGAATTTTTCAGTCCTTCAAGTCTAATTTGTCTTCTGTTTTGAGTCTTCTGGAGTATCTGCAGCTGGTTTGAGTTAAAAACATTGTTATTACGACATTAGGAAGTGATGAAGACTTGATTGTAGCTGTCTGCTCACTTCCTTTTGAATAGAATCACAGAAATTAAATAAGATAGTGTTTATCATTTATTTAATTATTTGGAAATGACTGTTAATTAATAAGCACTGGAAGAAGACTGGCATTTCCAGTATTGACTTCAGTACATGAATCAACATTGTAATCTGAAACATTTTTGCATTTAGACTGAATGGTATGCCATACACCTTTGTGTCTAGCACAAATGTTACCATTAATTCAAACCTACCTTTTAAATTCTGAAAATATTTTGAAATTGTCTTTGGACGTTCCACTTAAAATATTTATTAAATCTTGTAAAGCATTATTACTTCCTTTTTAATCAAAGCTAAACATTTGAGCCTTCAATATTTTTCCAGTAGAACAATGCAGAGAGAGACCAACTACCTCCAGAGGCGTTCTTGCCCAAACCTGGACTTGGACTTAGATGTGAAGCCAGAGCACCAAGAGAATGACCTGTGCTGGACTGACTTGCCACTGCAAAGAATGGACTTGAGCCCTCTGATCTGCTGTCTCCAACATACAGGCCACTGCAGAGTAAATCTTCCACAAGACATCCAGCCTTGGAACTTTGGCTTTCAGGAAAGATACCTTTAATGTTTAACTAAACAATTAAAATTATAATCAATAGGTTTTGGAAGTTTAGTCTTTTAAACTGATTTTTCTGTTTCCTTTTCTTCAGAAAACCAAGTGTGGTGTTCAGCTTCCTGTATTTCTAAATGTTATGGCTCCAGTGCCATTTACATTTCCCAATCATAGCCATCCTGCAGCATTATCAAGGGGCTGCTGAACCCAATACATGGGAAAACACGAATAGGAGAAAGTACGTTGAAAATCGCTTTCCCTACTTGAATCAAGTAACATGTAAGCCATGTAAACAATTTACATGTGACTGTTCCAATTATACCAAATTTCTACCACTGTTATTTTTCCCTTCCACACTTTTAAACTGTTATAGGAGTAACCATACATTATATTTATGTTGCAGAGACTACTATCCCTCACTGAAAAGCTAGAAATTATTATCTTGTCAAATTAAGGCAATCTCCTAATGATACCAATGGTGGGATGAATACTTATTAATTCCTTTTTAGATCTGTGTCAGTGAAAAAATATTTGTGCATCTCTCAAATCACTTAACAGAAGAGGACCTGATCCTGCTCATGCTTAAGAAAAAAGTTCTGACAGAGTTAACTGGAAATGGAGAGTAGACTATGGTCAAAATCACTGCTGTGCACAGACTTAACAGCAGCACCTAACTGGGGAGATGATTAGCAACACATCTGTTCTAAACCATTAAAATGATATAAAGAAATTGGCTTTAAACCACCTGCAGGACAGTAATTTCATATAATCATTACAGAGTCATTAAGAAAAGTTAATGTAAAAAAAAAAACCCAACCACTGTGAGAAATGTAATCTTTTTCTGTGTTTACTAAATACTCTGAAGATGTGAGCAGAGAACGGTTTAAAAATTCTTGTGTCAGGTGGTTATGTCTTGCCTCTAGAACACGTTAGCTCATATAATTTCTTATATCACAGGACAGGTTAGTTTCAACCTTTTCAAGCCACACTGAGGCTTCCCACATTAGACACATAAATATAGTCAAAAATAAGTAGAGGCTAACAGGATTTGGGACCCTTGTCAAGACAATATTCTTGCATTCTGAAAGAGGTGTAGGCCTCTGATTATGAGGTTTTGAAATCCTTTTATTAGAAGTAGGAAGAACCTCAGGATGGGTATAAGCAATATGGACACAAAGAAAATTGTACTAAAAATAGGTAAGGGACATAATTATTCATATTAGGATGAAAGCAAGGACAGAGGGGGAAAGACTGTGGATGCCAGAAGACGAACTAAATGTTTTAGATTAAAATAAGAATTATTCATCAAATGACATAACAGAGAATGGTATGATTCAGTACAGGAATATTTGTTTATAATAATGTGTTTTGTACATAATACACATTTATGTGAAGGAAATACAAGGAGGGTGTGGTGGGTTGAAAATTCTCCCTATGTTAAATTGCCAGACCAGCCCAGTTTGGGAGAAAATGAAGCTGTATTTACAAGCAAAACTGCAATCTAAAATGAAATGTAATGAATTGTCCAGGTGCAGGGTGCTGCACTTTGGCCACA
>VXBD01012166.1:158397-177846 GCA_013399975.1 Indicator maculatus | reverse complement strand
CCATCCCTGGAGGTGTTTAAGGCAAGATTGGATGTGGCACTGAGTTCCATGGTCTGGTCAGTGTGGTGGTGTCAGGTCCTAGACTGGACTTGATGATCTCAGAGGTCTATCCCAGCCTCAATAATTCTGTGATTCTGTGAATCTACTTCTTCTGGACAGAGAGAATCAAATTCTTATTCCCTGGCCAATATATCTCTTATTGTTTACAGTAGAAAGCCTCCAACACTGCAGTAATGATGCTAGAGGTGACCCAGCACAAGCTCTGTTGAACAGTGATGCTAAGAAACTTCATCAGCACAAATAGAGGGCACAGACCATGTTAGTTCAGGAGGGGTAAGGAACCCTGCAATCACAGCCTAGTATGTGTGTGAAGGATGGCCTCTTCTGTGCAGATGAGAAACCTGAGTGGAGCTGATAGCACTACTGCTGCAAATTAAAAGATTACAATCTGCCCTTTACAACCACAGCCCTATGTTAGGGGTGCCAGGCAGAGTGTTTTCCATGTTGAAAGAGAGAGAGAACTGTGCTGCCAAACTGTAATTCAAGAAGAGATGTAATGAGCCCAAAAGAAGAGTATTGGCTTACACAAGTGACCAGAATCTGTAAGTGATATGGGACAAAACAGCATTTGTGTCCTCTCTCTGCTTCAGGTCCAGCAAATCTCTTCACTCTCACAGCAACAGGAGGACTGAATAGATCTGCAGGACCTTTCATCACTTCTGCCAATGTGTGACCCTTGTCCTGCTGCTCTTGTCAGCAAACACTGCATTTTCCATCACTTCTCTTCAGAGAGCTTGGCCTGCCCTTCTTTTCTTTTGCTGGACTGAGCAGTCCCTTGAGTGACAGGCCAGTTAGATGGAAGGGAATAAAAGGTGATGAATACCATATGCCTGACCATCCTGCATGCAGGATAAACACATAAAGGAGATAGGAAACTATGACTCTGACTTCTGATAATGTCTTTCATAGAACCATAGAATTGTTAGGGTTGGAAGGGACCTCAAGGATCATCCAGTTCCTGCCACGGACAGGGATGCCTCATACCAGAGCAGGTTGCTCAGAGCCACATCCAGCCTGGCTGCAAAAACTTCCAGGGATGAGGCTTCCACCACCTCCCTGGGCAACCTGTTCCAGTGTCTCACCACCCTCATGGGGAAGAATTTCTTCCTAACATCCAATCTGAATCTAGCCATTTCTAGTTTTCCTCCATTCCCCATATTCCTATCACTACTACACCCTAAAAAGTCCCTCCCCAGCTTTCCCCCTCAAGGCCCCCTCAAGATACTGGAAGGCCACAAGAAGATGCTGAAAGGACTTTATTTAACAGGAAGGGGAAGGATTTGACATCCTGCTTTCAAAGTCATGTTGCCCTCAGCAGAAGGGGGCAATCTTCATTCCTTTCCAGGAATCTTCATTCTGGAGACTGGGAAAGAAAACAAGGTTTCCTTGGTGTATATCCCACCTGTAGATTCTCTTGGTCTGGAAAGCTTTAGTTGCCCTGTACCTTTCCTGCATCTTAACTTGTCTGCCTCACAGGGGAGGCTGCTGCTGGTCTCTTCTCACAGGTAATTACTGACAGAAAAAGTGGGAATGGCCTCAAGCTACAATTGGGTAGGTTTAGACTGGACATTAGGAAAATTTTTTTCAGTGCAAGAGTGTTCAGGCATTGGAATGTGCTGCCCAGGGAGGTGGTTGAGTCCCCAAGCCTGGATCTGTTTCAAGGTGGTTTGGATGTGGTGCTTGGGGCTCTGGTTTAGGGGTGACCTTGTAGAATAGGGTTCTGGGTTGAACTTGGTGATCCTGAGGGTCATTTCCAACCTGAATGTTTCTGTGATTCTGTTTTCTTGTCCATTTTCCAAGAAATTATGAAAACAAACAAACAAACCAACAAACCACCTAGAAATCCCAAGCTTTGACCAGCTCAGCTTCTCTAGTGTTTACTGTGCAAAGCCACTGTCCCTCAGCCATCTAAATCAGGCAGCAATTTCTTTTTTTTTTTTCCTTTGGGCAAGAAAGCTACATCTTACAAGTAGCTCTTAAAATGTAGAGTGGAAAACATCCTTGAGTGTTTCCAGCAGCAGGGCCATGTAACAGTGTGTAATTATTCCTTTCATAAATAGGCTCACATGATGGGGGAGCATGGCATCACTCCACACAGAGCTGTCTGTGTGCTTGAAGTCACTGGCTCTGAAGGATTTGATACTACCAGGGTTGAATCTTAGCCTAATGCATGACTTTCAGAGCTCAGCAAAGTGCACACTGACAATGCTAATTCACTTCTGAAAACCCTTCCATTTGGGAGGATGTTTGCCTTATTGATATTGAGTTGAAACCATGATGATATCATTGAAAATGATTTTTTTTTCTTTTTTTTTTTTTTTAAATTCAAAGAAGATTTGGTCTCATTGCTTCTGGTTTTAGCTCAGTCAGCTTTTTTGCTTTCTCACTGGGTATAGTTCTTTTCTCTGCTGAAAGCTCCCTCCAGAGGGAGTAGGGTGACCCCATTAATGTCTACCACGATTTGAAGGGTGAGTTTCTGGAGGATGGAGCCAGGCTCTCAATGGGTGCAAGCTGGAGCAGAGAATCACAGAATTAACCAGGTTGGAAGAGACCTTTGAGATCATCAAGTCCAACCAATCACCCAACACCATCTAATCAACTAAACCATGGCACTAAGTGCCTCATCCAGTCCAGGAGGTTCCACATGAACCTAAGGAAGAACTTTTTCACTTTTAGGGTGACAAAGACCTGAAGCAGGTTGCCCAGAGAGGTTGTGGAGTCTCCTGCTCTGGAGACAACCCAAAACTGCCTGGATGTGTTCCTGTGTGACCTACTTTAGGTGATCATGCTCTGGCAGGAGGGTTGGGCTTGGATGAGCTTTTGAGGTCCCTTCCAAACCCTTCCATCTTGTGAGTTTGTGAAAAGGATTGCTCCTATTCCAGTCTTGTCCAGGCACCAGGTTTATCATCACAAGGGATGCTTTGATTTACATTGCTCAAAGTCTCCTTCTCTGGAGACTTTCCAGCCCCATCTGGATGTGTTCCTGTGTGACCCGTGCTAGATTCTACAGTCCTGCTCTGGCAGGGGGGTTGGACTTGATGATCTCTGGAGGTCGCTTCCAACCCCTCACATCCTGTGATAGTGTCATTAGTTAAGCAGAGTTTAAGCAGCAGAGCACTGCAAGCAAACTCATCATGGGCATTTATGCCAGCAGTAATCTGGGGTCTCTAAGATTGACATTTATTGATCAGAAATTTCAGTCATGTGTGTTTCTCTTTTGGCTGTATCACTGCCTAGCTAGAAGGCTTCTGAGGGAGCAACAGATGAACTGGGAAAAAATCTTTTTCAGTTTAAAGAGGAGTTGGGCAAAAAAAAAAATTACTCTGCTTTTGAACCTTCCCCTTTTCCTTAGTGTATTTATGTTCTGAGTCTTGCTCAAAATTGTACATGGACCTACCAATAGCTTATGATACATTGGGGTGTAGTCACTGAAAAAAAAGAAAAAAGTTTTGATATAAAGGAGAGAAATCTGTACAGCCTGTGTTGCAGAAGACCTCATCTCCTGGGGCTTTGAGCTTGGAAAGAAGACATTTCAAGTCTCTGACCCAAATAAATCTACAGTACTTGCTGTAGACTGAACAACTGCTATCATAGTAAACTCATTTGGGAGGAGAGCTTGATCCATATTTCCCCACATGTAACAATTAGTGATAGATAGAAATGACTCACCAGTGAAGGAAACCTTGGGCCCAGATTCACCCTTATCATGAGCAGACACCTCTCTATTAGCATTAAAATATTGGCACCAATGTATAATAGAAGTGATTTTAGCCTTTGTGACATTTTTTTGTTTGTTTCTATGCTTAAGATCCATGCCAGCCATGCCAGCAGGTGTCTAGTGAAGAGATACCTTTATAACCAGTAGCTGTACCACCCCTATCACAGAATCACAGAAACATTCAGGTTGGAAAAGATCCTCAGTGTCACCAAGTCCAACCCACAACCCTACTCTCCAAGGGTCACCCCTAAACCATACCCCCAATCACCACATCCAAGCCACCTTCAAACACAGCCAGGCTTGGGGACTCAACCACCTTCTTGAGCAGCACATTCCAATGCCTGATCACTCATTCCATGAAAAAAATTTTCCTAATGTCCAGTCTAAACCTACCCAGAGGCAGCTTGAGGCCATTCCCTCTTGTTCTATCACTATTCAACTGTGAGGAGAGACCAGCACCAACCTCTCCACAATGTCCTTTCAGGTAGTTGTAGAGAGCAATGAGGTCTCCTCTCAGCCTCCTCTTTTCCAAACTAACCATCCCCAGCTCCTTCAGTCACTCCTCATCAGATTTATTCTCCAGACCCTTCCCCAGCTTCCTTGCCCTCCTCTGCCCTGGCTCCAGCACCTCCACATCTCTCTTGTATTGAGGTGCCCCAAACTGGACACAATACTCAAGGTGTGGCCTCACCAGAGCTGATTACAAGGGGACAGTCACCTCCCTGCTCCTGCTGGACACAGCATTTCTGATCCCAGCCAGGATGCCATTGGCTTTCTTGGCCACCTGGGCACACTGCTGGCTCATATTCAGCTGCTTGTCCATCAGAACTCCCAGATCCCTTTCTGCCAGACAGAATATAACACTGAGTTTTACTTGCATAGCACTCTGTATCTTGCATCACCTTTCCAGTGATGCATACTTAGGCACAGAAGCTTGTAATTGTTTTTTGGTTGGTTGGTTGTTTTTTTGTTGTTTGGTTTGGTTTGGTTTGGTTTGGTTTGGTTTGGTTTGGTTTGGTTTGGTTTTCCTTGGTTTAGAGAAAAACAGCTTACTATCAAAGTGATGCTTCATGTGCACCATGAGAGCTCTGGAAATTTATTTCAACCCTTCTAGGCTAAGGTTGCTTCAAGTGCATTGCTCATTTTAATTCTCTTTGACCTAAAGAATTAAATCAAAGTGGAAAAAAAAAAAAGAAAAAGAAAAACAAAGATTTCCTGGTGGGTCTCATCAAAAGTTTGTGCTTTGTTGGACAGATTCAAGGTTCTTAGGCTATGAACTGCATTCAGTCACACTTGGCTGAGGTTGTTTCACAGAGTCAAGCAGAGTGTTGCTTGTAGAGAATGTTAAACAAGTGGAATTTTCTTGTGCAGATGTGAAAGATGCTCATCCCCAGCTCTGAAGGGCAACTTCCTTTGAAATTGGGGAATACTAATTCTGGAAGGCCATCCCTGCTCAGGGATGAAAAGAGAGTCTTGGCAAACATACCCTGGATTACATCAGCCCTGTGTAGCCATCACAAGGAGGCTGGGACAAGATGTGGAGAAGCCTCTTGTGTGCACTGAGGTCTAGTCACAGAATCAACCAGGTTGGAAAAGACCTCAGAGATCATCAAGTCCAACCTATTACCTACTACCTAACACCTCCTGACAACTAAACCATGGCTCCAAGTGCCACATCCAAGCTTTTATTTTTGAACACCTAAATGCACATAAGGCTTTCTCCATTGTGGTGCATTGTCATTGATTATAGAGAAAGGAAATTCTGTGTATGCTGGGATTAAAGGTAGCACTTTGTGTCTCAAGTGCTTTGTCTCCTCTTCTTATCAATACTTTTTATGTGTAACATCTGTGATGGTTGTAATTATTGTGGGATTATAGAATCACCTGAGCTGGCAGGGGCCTCTAGAGTTCATCCTGTACAGTTACCTGTTCTAGAATTATAGAATGGATTAGGTTGGAAGAGACCTCAGAGCTCATCTGCTCCAAGCTCCCCACTGTGGGCAGGGACACCTCTCAACTAGAGTTAGCTGCTCAGGGCCTCATTCAGCCTGCCCTTGAACACCCCCAGGGAGGAGACATCCACAACCTCCCTGGGCAACCTATTCCAGAGTCTCATCACCCTTGTGCTGAAGAACTTCCTAAGATCCAATCTAACCCTGCTCTCCCTCAGCTTCAAACCATTCCCCTTTGTCCTGTCTCTAGACACCATGATGAAAAGTCCCTCTGCAGCCTATCTGCAGGATCCCTTTAGGTAATGGAAGGCAGCTATTAGGTCCTGTCAAAGTAGGATGAGACCTAACTCTGCACTATCACAGTGTCACAGGCTCACAGTGTATCAGAGGTTGGAAGGGACCTCCAGAGATCATCAGGTCCACCCCCCCTGCCAAAGCAGGATCACTTAGAGTAGTCCCCACAGGAATGCATCCAGGTGGGTTTGGAAAGTCTCCAGAGAAGGAGACTCCACAACCCCCCTGGGCAGCCTGTTCCAGTGCTCTGTCACCCTCACTGGAAAGAAGTTTCTCCTCATGTTGAGCTGAAATCTTCTATGTTTATCCAATGTGCCCTGGACAGGCTGAGAGCTGGGTGCAGAAAAACCTCAGGAAGTTTAATAAGGACAAGTGCAAGGTCCTACATCTGGGGAGGAATAACAACAGGCACCAGGACAGGTTAGAGGCTACCCTGCTGGAAAGCAGCTCCACAGAGAAAGACCTTGGAGTGCTGGGAGACAAGTTCTCCATGGAACAAAAATATGTTCTTGTGGCCAAGAGAGCCAAAGGGATCCTGGGGTGCATCAAGAAAGGTGTGTCCAGCAGGGCTAGGGAAGTTCTTCTACCTCTCTGCTCTGCCCTTCTGAGACTATACCTGCAATCCTGTGTCCAGTTTTGGGCTCCCCAGTTCAAGAGAGACAGAGACCTGCTGGAGAGAATCTGTCCTAGAACCTTAAGTTCCTCAGTCTCCAGGGAGACAGGAATGCTGTCATGCTACATTAAAGATTTAATTATAATTCCACAGATACAAAGCTGATCAGAGTATTCCTTTGCCATCTCAAGCATCCAGAAGAGGATCTACCTCATTTAACTCCAGGCATCTATGGCAAAGACATAGACATTTAATTCTGAACAAGCTATCTCAACAACTGTGATATCCAGAACCCAAAAAAAGCTCAGGTTGTCTGGCCTGGAGGAGATGATATATCCTACAGGAGATGATATGTCCTAGAGGTCTCTAGTCCTATTCATTAACTTTTCAAGCCTAGATGGCTGCATCAAATGCCTGAAGTTGAGAACTAAATCTCACCATGATTAACTGTGCCAGAAATATCACTGATAATATGAACTTGCTGTGGTGGTCTGTTTGCATGGCAGCTCAAGTGACACCAGCTAAACTTCACTTAACTGATAGAGGAGTGAAACAGAGCTTGCTGAAATTCAGCTTATTCCAGGGGTAATTCCAAAATAGGTAAGGACAAGCACCACTTGGCCATCTGTTTCCACTCACCATTAATCCATCACCTGTGAAAACAAAGGTCCCTCTGTGATTTTTCTCTTGTGCCCCATTGCAGAGGAGCAGACAGCATCATGGATGGGGTATTTCCTCTGAAAATTAAAGCTGAGCCCTAATCTTAATTTAAGCACCAAACTAAAAGATTTTTTGTGATCCAGAGAATCCCTAAATATCACAGAATTATCTCCCACGCTAGATGTAAGAGCAAGGGATTCCTGGGCTTGGATGAGGTAAAGAAGCAGGGTGGAGAAGGCAGGTTGGCCAAGGCTGTGCTAGAAGCACTTAATAGTAGAATCATAGAATGGTTTCAGTTGGAAAAGACCTTTAAGCTCATCATGTCCAACCAAGAAGTAGAATTAAACCATGTCCTTCAGTACCACATCTCTGCATCTTTGTAATACTTTCAAGGATGGGGATTCAACTTCTTTTCAGGAAGTTGCAGAGAGCCAGAAATTCTCCCCCTCAGCTTCCTTCTCTCCAGGCTAAACAACCCCAGTTCCCTCAGCTGCTCCTCAGAAGTACAATTTACTTAGGTTGGTTTTAAGTCCTTCCCATGTAGCACAGGAGGATGCCAAAAAATGCTGCCAGCAAAATTCTGCCCCTGGTGCAGCCTCTTCTGGGGGTTGTGCTGTGCTGTAAAGGACCTCAGTGATTCCTTCCTCAGCAGTTTGTGTCAGGCCTGACTTGCACAGGCTGACTGAATCATAGAGTCATAGAATGGTCTGGGTTGGAAGGAACTTCTAAAGGTCACCTAGTCCAACCCCCTCTGCAGTCAGCAGGGACATCCTCAACTAGATCAGGTTGCCCTCACCTTGAATATCTCCAGGACTGGGGCCCCAACCACCTCCCTGGGCAACCTGTTCCAGTGTTCCACCACTCTCATCGTGAAGAACCTGTTCCTAACACCCAATCTAAATCTGCTGTTCTTCAGTTTGAAGCCATTGCCCCTTGTCATATCACTGCAGGCCTTTGCCAGCAGTCCCTCTCCATCCTTCATGCAAGGCTCCCTTCAGGTTCTGGCAGGCTGCTATTAGGTCTCCCTGGAGCCTCTTCTTTTCCAGACTGAACATCCCCATCTCCCTCAGCCTGTCCCTTGTAACAGAGGTGCTCCAACCCCTTGATCATTTTCATGGCCCTCCTCTGGACCCTCTCCGTCAGGTCCATGTCCTTCCTATATTGAGGACTCCAGACCCTATAATAAGGACTCCAGACCCTATATTGAGGGCTCCAGACCTCTAGCCCAGATAGGATCACCACTGCTTTCACAGGATCTGCCAGCAGCTGGCAGAGCTTGAACCTGGTGGTTGGATATGTGAAGGTTGAACAGTGTGCAGCAGAAAGTACCAATAACTCCTGACAGTGCAGCCTGGTGGAGTTTTGTGACCTCAGAGCTGAGCAAAGACTCAGGTTTGAGGTTTAGCTCACAAGCAGAAAATAAGGATTGGGGGAAAATACAGAAAAAAAAATTAAAAGGACAAGAAATGACAACACAGCAGAAGCCAACAGTTGACACAGCTCATTGCATAGGAAAGCAGGTTAGTGTTCCAATGCTGTGCTGCTGGGAGGGTTTGACAGACCTGTGCTGAAAGGCACCACTTAGAAGTCTTGAATTCTTTTAGCTTAGCCTTATGGAGCCTTTGCACTGCAGAGCATAAAGCTCTCTCTACAACCTTTATAATTCATTCTTAAAATGGGAGGCTAATGTGCAGCTACATTGGGCATTAAAGGGAAACAGATGGAAGAAGGAACACAGTGAATCAGAGGGAATCTGTGCAAGAATTTTTCTAACCAAGAGATTTTATTTCCTTACTGAATCTGCCTTAAATATCAGAGAAAATTCAAGTCACCATATAAATGCCACTTCCACTGTCCCCTGCTTGATATTTGAAGCTTCAAGCTAAATACTGAGTTTGTTCAGGCTGGGATGCAGCAAGGAGGAGCAGCAAACCCATTCTCATTGAATTTAAATTCAATCTTTGTTCCTAGTCTGCCTTAGAAATGGAAGACTTTGGTTTCTCTGATGACCATCTGGAATATTATGCTCTGTAAAACCTGACAACTTGGCCATGACCTGCAGGTCTGCTTACTTCAGCCACAAGCAGACACTCTCAATTCCCAACACAAATCATACCTCATATCCAAACTTACTGTAATTCCAGACTACCCATCTCCCTGGGCAACTGCCCCAAGTTGCAGAAGAAGGCTGTGTGGTTACATAAACAGCATTGTTGGAAGCATGGAGTGAAGTCAGCTGGCATACTTCCCACAAGCAGAAAGCCCAGCCAGGATTTCCATTGCTGTTCAATCAGATGGGATGGAGGAAGAATGTATTTGATGATCTGAGCTGCAGCTTGGGGGCTGATATTCTTTCAGAGCTGGATAAATAATAAATGGCCCTGGTGATGGATATCTCTAAAATGTGCTAATAATTCTAGCATAATGGACTGACTGCTAGAGGTGCCTGTCTGTGCCTGCCACTGGTTGGAGCCAAATGATTTGGTTTTGCAGTTGTCTGTTTCACAACAGGAAAGCAGGGCCTGTTGTGAAACTGGTGGCTTTCCTCTGGAGGAAATGATCAAGGCAAATATCACCTTGACAGTTTCAAAAACTGGGTGGCTTTCAGGATGTAGAAGCTTTAGTTGGATATCTCTCACTGAGCTTGATGGGAATGGGTGAAGATGAAAGCTATGGAATATGAGGAGATCAGACCAAGAGGTGAAATAGGTTCTTTGTGCCATTCTAGGTGAAGAAGGGAATGGGTGTAGCTGAAAGCTATGGAACATGAGGAGATCAGGCCAAAAAATGAAATGGCTTCTTTGTGCCATTCTAGGTGAAGAAGTGAATGAATGATGTTGAAATCTGTGGAATATGAGGAGATCAGACCAAGAGGTGAAATGGGTCCTTTGTGCTTAGATTCTAAGTGAAGAAGGGGATGGGTAAAAATCATATCTATGGGATATGAGGAGATCAGACCAAGAGGTGAAATGGGTCCTTTGTGCTTAGATTATAGGTGAAGAAGGGAATGGGTGAAGCTGAAATCTATGGATATGAGGAGATCAGACCAAGAGGTGAAATGGCTTCTTTGTGCTTAGATTCTAGGTGAAGAAGGGAATGGGTGAAGTTGAAATCTATGGATATGAGGAGATCAGACCAAGGGGTGAAATGGCTTCTTTGTGCTTAGATTCTAGTTGAAGAAGTGGATGAATGATGTTGAAATCTATGGAATATGAGGAGATCAGACCAAGAGGTGAAATGTCTTCTTTGTGCTTAGATTCTAGTTGAAGAAGGGAATGGGTGAAGCTGAAATCTATGGAATATGAGGAGATCAGACCAAGAGGTGAAATGGCTTCTTTGTGCTTAGATTCTACAGAAAATATTTTGCCTGTATTCTCTGCTAAGGGTTCTGAGTGAAACATTTCTAAGTAGCCTTTGAAGTAATCTGAAAAAATAATTTTTTTTTTGTAGTGTTTTAGTTTGGTTTGTTGTCATCTGGTGTTCATGTACCCTTTTTTTATTTTTTTTCTTTTTTTTGTGGACCCTGTGGCTCATACTGCAGTAATCTGTACTTTTGGAACAAGATGATCAGAGATTAATGTCTGCCTTTACTGAAATAATCCTCTTGGCTATGATGTGTGGCAAAGTGGCAGGGCTGAAGGTTTTTTTTTTTTTTCAGTGTTTGATCTCCCCCACTGGGTGAGTTGCAATGAGGAGCTGTGCTACTTTGAACAGAGATACAGGAAAAGTATTCCCCCCCCCCCTGCTGTTCCACTTTGTAGGAGGGAAGGACTTTGCACCATCCATTTGGCTAGAACACTCTGCTCATCTTGGCTTACATCCACAGAAGCTAGTGATGGAGAAGAGTGGATGTGTCTGGTGGTCTCTCTTTCCATTCATCTCTCATTTCCAACTTATTTTGTCTTTGGAGTATGAAATAGAGTTATAGGATCACAGGATGGTAGGGGCTGGAAGGGACCTCTGAAGATCTTGGAGTCCAACCCCCCTGCCAGAGCAGAACCATAGAATCTAGCACAGGTCACACAGGAACGCATCCAGATGGGGCTGGAAAGTCTCCAGAGAAGGAGACTCCACAACCAGTTTTAGACTAGGAGGTCAATATCCAAGATATTTTTTTCCCTCTATAGCAAGGAAAGAAAACTCACCTCTTTTAGGAAGAAGTTCTTTACCATGAGGGTGGTGTAACACTGCAACATGTTGCCCAGGGAGGTGACTGAGGCACCATCCCTGGGGATATTCAAGATGAGGCTCTGGGCAACCTGATCTAGTTGGGGATGTCCCTGCTTATTGCAGGGTGAGGGTTGGGCTGGATGACCTTTGGAGGTCCCTTCCAGCCCAGGCCATTCTTATGATCTATTATCAAGAGGGGACACACATCTGTGTTGGTGTAAAGGTTCAGAGCTCTCATTTGCAGAAGGCATCTAATGCTGGTGTTAAGGTTCAGAGCTGTCATTTGCAGGTACAGGTATTTCAGTCTTCCAAAAGGCTCTGTCTGGACTGATGCTTGGTTTCTCCTGAGGCAGGAGAAGACAGAGTTAACACATTTGCAAAGCCAGAGCTGCAGGCCTGTAGATGTTCTGTATAAGGACATAGGTTTGCAGTATCAGGGGTTGTGAAGACTGAAGGATGTGTAAACAAGCCTTCTTTTCATCTTTGCAAGGAAATGGCATCCTGGTGGTTTCCTGTGTTCATGTGGTGGCTCAGTGTAAACCTGCAAGTTGCTGGACTAGGCAGGCAATCCTCTACATGATTCTAGAGCAGACAGGCTGTCTCTGCTTCTGAAGTGTGGCCAAGAAGGTCTAATGGGATCCTGGGTGCAATAAGAGTGTGTCCAGCAGATCCAGATCTCCTTCTCTGGAGACATTCAACATGTGGATGTGTTCCTGTGTGACCTGTGCTAGATTCTATGGTCCTGCTCTGGCAGTGGGGGGTGGACTCCAAGATCTTCAGAGGTCCTTTCCAACCCTGTGATCCTGTGTGTTGGTTCTTTCAGTCTGTAGCCTGAATGGTGCATCAAAAGGAATTATCACTTAGACAGCCCTGCATGTTTATGCACAACTGTTCAAGACCTGAGATGTGCCAGAGTAAACAACAAAGAAGAAAAAATGTTTTATCCTCTCCCTGATACTGCTCCTTGTAGAATGTGCTGTAATTCTTCCAATGAGACAAATAAGAGGACTTCTTCTCCCTCCTCTGTGTTGCTTTGTAGTGTTGGTGTTTCTGTACAGCTTGATAGTTCTCCGTCCTCCTGTATTTTGCAATGTTCTTCCTGTGCCAGCTCTGACCTTTCCTTAGCTTTTTTTTTGCAGTCCCAGCAACATCTTCTGGGTCCTGCAAGACATAGTGCAATACCCACCCTACTGGTGATATGTCCTGGTGGGGGCAATGTCCTTTTTAGATCAAAGGTGGCAGGAGCACTGGGTCTGGTTCACAGTGACCTGAGTGGAGATGTTCCTTACTCACCTCTTCACCTATGAGGTAATGGGAGAGTGAAGGTGAGCACTTCTCCTGTTCTTTTGCAGGTGGGTGTTGTGTGGCACGGGGCTTTGGTACCCTGTGTCACCCTGGTAACAGCAAGTCCTTGTTTCCTGGCAACTGTCAGGGTTGCTAAGAGAAATCAGCAGGGTTTGTAAATCTGACATCTTTGACATCATCCACTCACATTACACTGAGATGGAGAAGAGAGAGAAGAAGACCTGGTGGCCAGCTTCCTTTCCTTTAACCTACCTGCACTTCAGTTTCCATAACTACAGCATTGGACTGGGCTGTTTGGGGCTCAGGGAATGTGGATCCTGTTGATTCCACTCCTTAGCCCTTTCAGTTAACTACAGCTAACACTTTCTGCCCTCTGCTATAAAGCAAAATGAGTTCTGTGGATGACAAATCACTATCTAGGTGTGAAGTATTACCAGTGGTCTTTGATGCTGTAGCAGTTGAAGCTGGGTGCCTCCTAAGCTGCCACACAGTGTGTCCAGAGTGTCCAGCCCAGTAGGTAGACACAGGAAATAACTTATTTCTACCCATAAATCCTGCACCCTCTAAATCTGGCTGCAAAGTCATTGTCTTTCTCTTTCTTCCCTCTCTGCTCCTGTGGGAGATGCTTCCCTGTTGGGTAAATGGTGGGGGAGTATCTCAAGGCCTCTTTGGCCTATTTAGTCCTAATGCCAGGATAAGAAGGGGGGAGGTAGTCTAATACCTGGTTAGCCTGAGACCAGCCTAGCAGTGGCAGGGGGAAGACATAGCCCTGGAGGTTTTGAGTGCACCCTCAGGTGGGCAGAAGGGAAGCCTGTGACTCTTGGATGTGGTGTAAGGGAACGCTTTATGCTTTGGGATATGCTCTCCACTATGCTTTTTGGTTTTCTTTGTAGACTGTAATTGCTTCTCCATTTAAACTTTCCATCACTATCCAGTCCCTTTGTGTGAGTGTCATTCTGCCCAGGGAGGTGGTGGAGTCACTGTTCCTGGAAGTGTTTAAAATAAGCCTGGATGAGGCACTTAGTGCCATGGTTTAGTTGATAAGATGGTGTTGGGTGATAGGCTGGACTTGATGATCTTGAAGGTCTTTTCCAACCTGTAAATTCTGTAAATTCTTTTGCTCCAATAGAACATCTGTCCCCCTCTAAACTAGGACAGATGCTCTGGTTCCCCAGCTCATTTCACAGGTGGTTTCGTGGAGAAAGTGATTTTCACCAAGCCATCTCCTCTGCCAGTGCTTCATTCTTGAAATGTTTTGCTCCATAAACCCACCTGCCTGTAGGCCACTGTGTGAAAGCTGTAGCTGGAGTGGGGAGTGTGTGGGCAGGGGAAGGAAGAGCAGATTCAGCAAGGTATTTCTCCAGCTTGGCTCTGTGCAACTGAGTGGAGCCACAGGCAATGCAAATCTAAAGCAACACAGCGACGAATTGATAAATCCTATTTGCTCCCTTCTGCCCACTCTGAGCCCGAGCTGAAGACATCACTGTCTCCTGGTGCATGCCAGACCATGTGCAGAGTGAGTTGTTGTGCTCCCTGCAGTGCACAGGAGACAGATGGTGAAACCCACCCATTCTGAAGCGTGCCTACAGAGAGTACAGTTTTTGCAGTGCCGCGCTGCTGGCAGACCATGCAGCAGCAACCTTCCTACATCTCAGAGAGCTGGCTGGCCTCAGAAGTGATATTTGATCAGGATTCTCTTCTGGCACCTTTTGGTTCCACAGCTTGTGGCACACACAACTGATGGGGACTGAGTACAGGACCAACAGTTGATCCTGATTTGGCGGGGGGGGTTGCATGTTAGGAATAGGTTCTGCACCATGACGGTGGTGGAACACTGGAACAGGTTGCTCAGGGAGGTGGTTGGGGCCCCATGCCTGGGGATACTCAAGGTGAGGCTTGACAGGGCTCTGGGCAACCTGATCTAGTGGAGGATGCCCCTGCTGACTGCAGAAGGGGTTGGACTGGATGACCTTTGGAGGTCCCATCCAGCCCAAACCATTCATTGATTCTATAACTTGATCTCTGGAGGTCCCTCCCGACCGCTAAGATTCTGTGGTTCTGTGATTTAGTGTGAGAACTGGACTACAGGGAAGAAAGCTGCACCATCTCAACTGCTGAGCCACAGTAGTAGAGAACCAGGAGAGTAATGCTCTTCACCCCTTCTAAAATTACAGCAAATCCTCTGTGTTTGCACTCTGTGGACAGAACCTCTCTTGGTTGGGAGAGAGGGCAGAGCAGGTTAAGGGAGAGGATGTCTTTATCCTAAAGAGATCACTTTTATTTAGCTGTGCAAGTGGGGTTTGTGACAAGAAAATGAAGCCCTGTGCAGTGTTGCAGAAGCCATCAGAAGTCCTGGGGATGTTCAGAAATGCTCAGTTTCCTACCTGCAGCTGACAGTACATTTGTGTGGACCTTCATGGCAGCACCAGCCTCACAAATGAAGAGGACATGCATCACTAAGAGGAAAATTAAATTGGCAATGAGTGTTTTACAATCACAGAATCACAGAATTGTTAGGGTTGGAAGGGACCTCAAGGATCACCCAGTTCCAACCCCCCTGCCATGGGCAGGGACACCTCACACTAGATCAGGTTGCCCAGAGCCACATCCAGCCTGGCCTTAAAAACCTCCAGGGATGAGGCTTCTACCACCTCCCTGGGCAACCTGTTCCAGTGTTTCACCACCCTCATGGGGAAGAATTTCTTCCTAACATCCAATCTGAATCTACCCATCTCTATTTTTGCTCCATTCCCCCTAGTCCTATCACTACCTGACACCCTAAAAAGTCCCTCCCCAGCTTTCTTGTAGCCCCCTTCAGATACTGGAAGGCCACAATGAGGTTTCCTCAGAGCCTTCTCTTCTCCAGACTGAACAGCCCCAACTCTCTCAGTCTGTCTTCATAGGAGAGGTGCTCCAGCCCTCTGATCATCCTTGTCTTGTATTTCATCTTCTGTTACTGTCATTTTTTATCTGCCCTGACTCAGAATCCTTGTGTCCCTAGAAAGCCTGCCCTAGTGTTCTATTTCCTGCAGTGCTCAAAGCTGAAACTCTTGTCAAGAGCTGTTCTGTGACCCATGAGTTCCTTGCTCCTTTGCCAGTGGTGAGTAGCATGCAGCTCACTGCCTTCTCAGATTAAAACAAAATAATGCAAAACAAAACAAAGCAAAACAAAATGAAACAAAAGCAAAACAAAACAAAATAAAATAAAACAAAAGCAAAGCAAAACAAAATAAAATAAAACAAAAGCAAAACAAAACAAAACAAAATAAAATAAAACAAAAAACCAAAATAAAATAAAACAAAAGCAAAATAAAATAAAATAAAACAAAACAAAACAAATAAAAAATAAAATAAAATAAAGTAAAATAAAACAAAATAAAGTAAAGTGAAACAAAAGCAAAGCAAAACAAAACCCAAACCCATCACCTCTGACTTCGGAGTGGATCCTGTAAGAGCAGCATTTCTCAGGTGAAAGTGGTGTTCCCAGATTAGCAGATAGAGACTCTGTGTCAGTATGAGAAAGGGGAAAAGGGATCTCTTCCAGTGCAGCTGTCATTTGAGAGGGTTTTTTTCATCCTTCGCCCTTATGTAAGCATGAGAGTATTATAGGCACAAGATATGGGGGTTACAGGTGTGTGAAATGGATTCACACACTGATCTAGAGATCCCTTTCAGACTAGGCTGTCCTAGAAGAACTGGGGGATGAAAGAACATTGTGGGTGAATCCAGATGTGATTAACTTTTTCTTCTCCTTCCATTTTTTTGCCTTTGTTGATATAAAAGGTCACAGTAGCTCATTTTTTTTTCTACTCTGCCCTGCTGAGGCCACATCTGGAATATTGTGTCCAGTTCTGAGCCCCTCAGCTCAAGAAGGACCTCAGGGAACTGCTTGAGAGAGTCCAGTGCAGAGCCACAAAAAATGTTGAAGGCAGTGGAACATCTCCCTGGGAGGACAGGCTGAGGGAGCTGGGGATCTTTAGCTTGGAGCAGAGGAGTCTGAAGGGTGACCTCATTCCTGCTGATAAAGATGTGCAGGGCAGTGTTGGGAGGTCAGAGCCAGGCTCTGCTCAGTGATGTCCAATGATAGGACAAGGGGCAATGGGGGCAAGCTGGAGCAGGGGAGGTTCCATGGGAAAAGAAGGGAAAATTTTTTCCCTGTGAGGGTGCCAAAGCCATGGAGCAGGCTGCCCAGAGAGGTTGTGGAGTCTCCTTCTCTGGAGATATTCCAAACCCACCTGGATGTGTTCCTGTGTGACCTACTCTAGGTGCTCCTGCTCTGGCAGGAGGGTTGGACTGGATGATTTTTGAGGTCCCTTCCAACCCCTAACATTCTGTGATTTTTCAGAATTATATGATTATTATTTTTATAGTGATCTGGCTCTGCTTCGAAGTTCCTACCCGGAAAATCCTATAGGGTGAGGCTGTCCCTTAAGGACCAAAGTGCAGTATTCCATAAAGGAGCAGGATAATAATCTGAGCTACCTAGAAATAGTTGTCTGTGCTGCAGAGGCTCATGACCTGAGTTTTGGGGGAGAGAAATGATTTGATATCAGCCTTGAGTCCTTGACTTCTGGAACCCAGCCAAGTCTGTTTCCTAAAATAAATCATGGTAGTCAGGGACATGATGACAACTGGAAATTACCAGGTGATCCAGTAACCTTTCTTGTCCCCCATCAGAGACAAGAAGGAAGAGGGAGTCTGAGTTGGGACTATTCAGTCTGGAGAAGAGAAGGCTCTAGGGAAATCTTATTGTGGCCTTCTATTGTCTGAAGGGGGCCTACAAGAAAGTTGGGGAGGGACTTTTTAGGGTGTCAGGTAGTGACAGGACTGGGGGGAATGGAACAAAAAATAGAAATGGGTAGATTCAGATTGGATGTTAGGAGGAAGTTCTTCCCCATGATGAGGGTGGTAAGACACTGGAACAGGTTGCCCAGGGAGGTGGTGGAAGCCTCATCCCTGGAGGTCCAGGCTGGATGTGGCTGTGATCAACCTGATCTAGAGTGTGGTGGATGGATGTAGTGGGGGTTGGAACTGGATGCTCCTTCAGGTCCCTTCCAACCCTAACAATTCTGTGATTCTATGAGCAACTGGGAAATGGAAAATGGAGCCCAGGACAGGTGCCACTTGCCATGCTCTGCTACAAGAGACTGGATTACAAATGTTGGAAAGGGTGAGAGGCTGCCTCCTTTCCACTTCAAGCTCCCTGACTTTGTCAGGTCATGGCAAAGCTGCCTTGCTTTCCTGTGTGCTGCACTGGCTGCTGCCCTGCCAGCGCTAATGCGCAGTGGCTGTGCTTCAGCTCAGCACAGCAGACTGCAGCCAAGTCTGGATGACTTTGCAGATGCTAGTGCTGTGCATGAAATGACTTGAGATGAGCCAAGATGCAGCTCCTGGGGTAGCACTGGAGCACTTTCCTCAGGGAACTGCCTTGCAGTGTATTCCTGTTCTAGGTGGAATCCCCCCGAAAGGAATTACTTTGCAAAGAGTGTATTCAGAGGAGAGTGTCCAGCAGATCCAGGGAGGTTCTCCTCCCCCTCTGCTCTGCCCTGGTGAGGCCACACGTGGAGTATTGCATCCAGTTCTGGGCTCCCCAGGTCAAGAAGGACAGGGATCTGCTTGAGAGAGTCCAACAGAGGGCTGCAAGGATAATTAAGGGACTGGGGCACTGCCTTATGAGGAAGGGCTGAGAGACCTGGGGCTGTTCAGACTGGAGAGGAGAAGACTGAGAGGGGATCTAATAAATGTCTATAAATATCTGAGGGTTGGGTGTCAGGAAGGAAGGCACAGCCTCTGCTCACTTGTGCCCTGGGATAGGACAAGGGGTAATGGATATAAACTGCAACAGAGGAGGTTCCACCCCAACATGAGGAGGAACTTCTTTACTGTGAGACTCGCAGAGCATTGGATCAGGCTCTCTGGAGAGGTTGTGGAGTCTCCTTCTTGGAGACTTTCCATCCCCATCTGGATGTGTTCCTGTGTGACCTGTATTAGATTCTGTGGTCCTGCTCTGGCAGGGGGTTTGGACTGGGTGATCTTTGGAGGTCCCTTCCAACCCCTAACACCCTGTGAGCCTGTGACTGATGCAGCTGGCTGTGGACAGAAGGCATTTGTATTTCAAAGGCAGTGGGAGTTTTCCTTTGCACTCCATCAAAACCAAAAGAGGCACTTGGGAGCCATGAGGAGAATGTTACCAAGAGCTCTGTGGACAGGAGAGATCTAGTAGAAGCAGCAGCAGCACTGCAAACAAATCTAATTCAGAGAAACCTGAGGGCAGCAAAGCCCTTTCCTTCACAGGATCCAGCACCATTTCTTCTCTGGGGAAATACACAGCTGCAGTTCTGTGCAGGCAAAATGTCAGAGCTGTCTCCCTCCCTTCTACCAGGTGAGAAGTCAGCAAGTGGCTTTCTAATGACAGACAAGAACTCTGCCCTCCAGTATGTGCTCGTGCCCTCCTCACAAGCACAATCATCTCCAGAGCATATTAAGGGATGCTCACTGCACAAAGCCAGCTCAGGTGCTGAGGTGTCAGTCTGCTGGCTTATGTGTCTGCCCTGACTCCTTTAAGCTGGACTTTGACTTGGGCAGCAACGCTAAGGTTATGCTACAGGTCCAAAAAGGAGGATTGCAAAGGTTTTGCTCCCCACCTCCCACCTGAAAAAAAAAAAAAAAAAAAAAAA
>VXBD01012166.1:107833-152962 GCA_013399975.1 Indicator maculatus | reverse complement strand
TCCTTTCCTTTCCTTTCCTTTCCTTTCCTTTCCTTTCCTTTCCTTTCCTTTCCTTTCCTTTCCTTTCCTTTCCTTTCCTTTCCTCACAAGAGAGCACAAAATGAATGTTTTCCTTTTGTGTGTGGTTTCTGACTTATGTCCTTTTCACAAACAACATCCAGCAAGCTGAATGGGCAAGTGCTTTATTGGTATTGTGTTTGTGACCATGCAAAATCCATGGGGTGCTGCAGAACTCTGCAACCAAGCAGAGTGACACCTGGAGTACAGGAGAGGGGACTTGATAAATATTTATAAATACCTGAGGGCTGGGGGTCAAGAGGGAGGGGACAGGCTCTGCTCAATTGCACCCTGGGCTAGGACAAAGGGCAATGGATATAAAGTATAACACAGGAGGTTCCACCTCAACATGAGGAGGAACTTCTTCACTGTGAGAGTCACAGAGCAGTGGAACAGGCTGCCCAGAGGGGTTGTGGAGTCTCCTTCTCTGGAGACTTTCCAGCCCCATCTGGATGTGTTCCTGTGTGACCTGTGCTGGATTCTATGGTCCTGCTGTGGCAGGGTGGGTTGGACTTGATGATTTTTGAAGGTCCCTTCCAACCCCTAGCATCCTATGATCCTATGATCCTATGAATGTGAAGAACATCACAGCATCCCAGAAAGCAGCTTTGAACCTGCAAAGAGGATCTGTTCCATTACAAAGTTAACTGAAGATTCTGGGAAAGACATTAATCACATGAAGTGAGAGCAGGGTTAAGTTACCAATTCAACAGACATCATTTGGAGGAATGCATCTCTGAGTTGAAAACAGATTGCAGCAGCAGGGTGAACCAGAGTTCATCTGAATTACAGGGCACAACATGTGGAATTAACTGAGCTTTATGCAGAGCATTTGAATGAATGGGCAGGCAGCAAGACCTTGTAGAAGTAGAGCAGATGTAAGGTGTTGATGCACAAAGCAGGACAATAGGTGGTTATTCTTTGGGTACAAACTGACTGAGTTGCTGGGCTGGATCTTAGACATAGTGGAAAGAGGACCACTGCTTCCTGCAGCAGAACTGGCTTGTAGCTTCTACTGTGGCACAGAAGTCACAGCTGTGCTCCCTCAGGAGGAAGAGGTGCATTGGGGAAAAGATGCAGCAGTGATAGGATTACAATAATGCTTGGATGTTAGGAACAAGTTCCTTACCATGAGGTTAGTGGAACGCTGGAGCAGGTTGTCCAGGGAGGTGGTTGGGGCCCCATCCCTGGAGCTATTCAAGGTCAGGCTCAACAGGACTCTGGGCAACTTGATCTAATTGAGGATATCCCTGCTGAGTGCAGGGAGGTTGGACTGGATGAGCTTTGGGAGTCCCTTCCAACCCAGACCATTCTATGATTCTACTGTGGGACATATGCAGGTCAGGTAAATGTTGTTGGTTATCAGTGGACTTCCATCCACCTCCTGTTTCTCCTGGGCAAACAGACTCACTCCATTTACATTCTTTCTTCATCCACTGCTCCCAACCACAGCTTGGTCAGTGTCACTGTATTCTAGGGAGAAACAATTTGTCTCTTCTTTGTGTTCTGATGTTTGGAAAGAAGAAATTCATTTAGGCATATTGCTTGGGGGTCACATTCTCTGATGGGACAAATCTGCACAGCCTCAATAAATTCAATACTGACCCTGCAGTTATAAACATTAAGGAATCTCTTGCTGTGAGTACTACTGCAGCATGCAGAAGGTCTAAAAAGAGCAATTTAATTTATTTTTTCCCTCCCATTTTTTTCACAGGCAGCATTCAAACAAATGTTACAAAACCTGTCAGTCTTTGGGTCAAAGCTCTTGAACCAACTATGGGATGAGCTTCAAGGAGGTCAAAAGCCAAGTCTTGCACTTGAGTCACAACAACCCCAAGCAATGCTACAGACTTGGGAAGTGTGGCTGGAAAGCTGATGGCAGAAAGGGACCTGGGGGTTCTAATCAACAAGCAGCTGAGTAGGAGCCAGAAGGGTGCCCAGGTGGCCAAGAAAGCCAATGGCATCCTGGCTGGATTAGAAATGCTGTGTCCAGCAGGAGCAGGGAGGGGATTGTCCCCTGGGACTCAGCTCTGGTGAAGTCACTCCTTGAGTATTGTGCCCAATTTTGAGCACCTCACTACCAGAGAGATGTGGAGGTATTGGAGCCAGGGCAGAGGAGGGCAAGGAAGCTGGGAAAGGGTCTGGAGAATAAATGTGATGAAGAGTGACTGAAGGAGNTGGATGTGGTGCTTGGGGCTATGGTTTAGGGGTGAGCCTTGTAGAGCAGGGTTGTGGGTTGGACTTGGTGATCCTGAGGATCTTTTCCAACCTGAATGTTTCTGTGATTCTATAACTATCAGCTGCTCTGGACATTCCTCTTGCCCTGCATCTCAGAGCAACCCTTACTGTAAGCTCTGCACTGGCATCTTTAAAGGACTATTTTCACACTAAAAAGCCCTTGAAGTAGATTAACAAATAACCAATAAACTAATCCAAGTTTTCCTGGCAATCCTACAGGATATAGCAGTGTGGGGACATGTGAGGACTCTTGTGCCTTCTTAGAGGACATCCTGTCACCTTCTATGCATAAAGAATTGCAACAGAAGTGTCCATATGGATTCACAATGGAAATGCTTCCTGTGCATTTGAAATAGCAACAACAAACAGGATTCCCTCTTACTGCTGGCACAGGAATGTCCTTCTGTAAGTGCATGGAAGTGCCAAAAGCTCTTGGTGTCCAGCACTTGGATTTTTAATTTTATGTTTTGGGGGGGGTTTGGGTTTGTTTGTTTGTTTGTTTGTTTGTTTTTTGAGTGATTTAATTTTTAGTTTCCAACTGCAGCAGGTCCCTTCCTGGTCACTGATAGTCAGAAACTCAGGAAAATCAGGGAAATGAGAGCAGCCCCATGGAGAAGAATCTGGGAGTGCTGGTGGACAACAAGTTCCCCATGGGACAGCAATGTGCCCTTGTGGCCAAGAAGCCAAATGGGATCCTGGGGTGCATTCAGAGGAGTGGCTCCATCAGATCCAGGGAGGTTTTTCCTCCCACTCTACTCTGCCCTAGTGGGGTCCCACCTGGAATATTGCATCAAGTTCCGGGCTCCCAGGTTCATGAGGGGCAGGGATCTACTGGAGTGAGTTCAATGGAGGGCTACAAGGATGCTGAAGAGAATGGAGCACTGCCTGATGAGGAAAGGATGAGAGCCCTGAGGCTGTTTAGTGACAGGACGAGGAGCAATGGTTTGAAATTAGAGAGGAGTGGATTTAGACTGGATGGTAGGAAAAAATTCTTTAGCATGAGGGTAGTGGAACACTGGAAATGGTTGCCCAGGGAGGTAGTTGAGGCTCCATCCCTGGAGATATTCAAGGTGAGGCTGGACAGGGCTCTGTGCAACCTGATCTAGCGGAGGATGTCCCTGCTGACTGCAGGGGGGTTGGACTGGATGACCTTTGGAGGTCCCTTCCAACCCAGACCATTCTATGACTTTGGCAGTGCTCTGTCTCAGTAAATGCAGCATATCCTCCTGCCTCATGTGACTTTCAGACTGGGCTTTAGGAAGGATTTCTTTGCTGAGAGAGTGGTGAAACACTGGAACAGGCTTCCTCTAGAGGTGAACAGTACCCCATGTCTGTCAGTTTTTAGGAGGGATTTGGACAATGTCCTTCAGAACATTCTTTAACTTTTGCTCAGCCCTGAAGTGGTCAGGCAGTTGGGCTAGATGAGTGTTGTAGTTCTGACTGAAATTACTCTGTTGTCATTTTTTTGCTGTCATTGTTTCCTCTCTGAATCTGGAGAGTGGGAGGAAAGGGAGGGAGCCTTCCAAAGGGCACAGCTCTTCATTGAGGCTGTGAGTTGCAGATTTCAAGTGAAGCAGATGCCAGAACACTCCACACATGCCAAGATGTTAAGTGCAGCTCAGGAATGAAGAACATTAGCAGCACTGCAGAGGCTCCTTACCCAGCACTTGCCTGCTTTGAACCTGGTGCAAGTCAAAGACACAGAATCACAGAATCACCCAAGTTGGAAGGGACCTCTGAAGGTCATCAAGTCCAACCCCCCTACAGTGAGCAGGGACATCCTGCACTAGATCAGAGCTCTGTCAAGCCTCAACTTGAATATCTCCAGGGATGGGACCTCAGCTACTTCCCTGGACAACCTGTCCCAGTGCTCAGCCATTCTCATTGTAAAGCAGTTTGTCCTAACATCCAATCTGTATCTCCTCATCTCTTTGGCTGCTCACAAGCTGTAAATCTAGCACTTAGTTTTGAGAGCCCTATGGGAATTTGCTTTGCCTTCCCTTCGCTTCCCCCTTCCCCAAGCTTTTCACTTCAGTGACTATGCCATGAGGGCTTGGAAGCAGGATGCTGGAAGCAGGATGCTGAATTTCTGCTGCCCACTCTGCTCCCAGATGGGAACAGGAAGGCTGCCATCATGGCAGGAGTACTGTTGCTGCCCTGTGCAGCTTCCATTTCTGCTAGGAACAGAAGCTGTGTTTGCATGCAGGGAACCTCTGCGTTTCACATCTCTGTTTGGTTCAGCAGCTGCACCCTTCTGAGCCTGTGTGCTGAACAGAAGGCTGGTAGAAGCAGAACCTCCATCAGTGGAAGAAGAATGGTTCCTTAGTTACAACAGGCAGCTAAGAAATGGAAATGGGGAGGAGGGGATGTGAAACTTGCCATTTTACTGCATGGATTCCTGTTATTAAATCATAAAATCACAGAATCATAGAATCATAGAATGGTCTGGGTTGGAAGGTACCTCCAAAGCTCATCTAGTCCAAACTCCCCTGCAGTCAGCAGGGACATCCTCCACTAGATCAGGTTGCCCAGAGCCCTGTTGAGCCTCATCTTGAATATCTCCAGGGATGAGTCTTCAGCCACCTCCCTGGGCAACCATTTCCAGTGTTCCACTATCCTCATGGTAAAGAACTTGTTCCTAACATCCAATCTAAATCTGCTCTGCTCTAGGTTGAAGCCATCACCCCTCATCCTGTCACTGCAGGCCTTTGCAAACAGTCCCTCCCCATCCTTCCTGTATTCTCTTCTAGGAACAAACTCTCCTTTCTTTTGTGCTTATTGTCTAGATTCATTCTGTGTAGCTGTGAACTCTAAGCAGGCTAATGACTCCTTGCTTTTCTGTTGCCTCAGAGGAAAGAGCAGCATCTGCAAAGGGCAGCTCAGACCTCATTTGTTTTCCCACCAGAGGTGTTTGCCTCCCTGTGATGGCAACCCAAGGATCTCATCTTGATCCAATGGCTGATTGAAATGCCTCACAGGGGTGGCAAAAATCCTTTGCAATAAGGGTTCAGATTCCCAGCTCCCTGGTTGGTGTTTTCATCATCTGTGTTGAGGTCCTAATTTAGAAGCCATTCATAAAATTGACATTGAAGACTTGGTTTGTTCCGCAGAGACTGAGGAAGAAGGAGATGTCTCCAGAGTACAAACACTTAAGCTGGTAGTCTCCAGTGAGACAGGGTGAACACCTGCCCTCCCAAAGAAGGTGAGCAGAAGCAGAGGAAGTGATGCTTTTACATCAACCAGTAGTGCTTTGAGTGTGAATATCCTTCTCTGTGAGACTTCTACAAGTCCTAAAGCAAGCTGGTTGCAGAGCTGGTAAAAATGAAATTTGCAGTGACCAGCAATGTGCTCTTGTGGCCAGGAAGGCCAATGCCATTCTGGGGTGGATTAGAAGGGCTGTGGTTTGTAGGTCAAGAGAGGTTCTCCTCCCTCCCTTTCTACTCTGCCCTGCTGAGGCTACATCTGGAATATTGTGCCCAGTTCTGGGCTCCTCAGTTCAAGAAGGACCTCAGGGAACTGCTTGAGAGAGTCCAGCAAAGAGCCACAAAAATGCTGAAGGGAGTGGAAGATCTTCCTTATGAGGAGAGACTGAGGGAGCTGAGGGCTCTGCAGCTTGGAGAACATGAGACTAAGGGGTGACCTCATTCATGTAAAGATCTAAAGGGTGAGTGCCAAGAGGATGGAGCCAGGCTCTGCTCAGTGATGCCCAATGACAGGACAAGGGGCAATGGGTGGTAGCTGAAGCAGAGGAAGTTCCATGGAAACAGGAGGAAACATTTTTCTCCCTCTGAGGATGACAGAACACTGGAACAGGCTGCCCAAGGGGATTGTGGAGTCTTCCTCTCTGGAGATATTCAAGCCCTGCCTGTATGTGTTCCTGTGTGACCTGCTGTAGGTGATCCTGCTCTGGCGGGGGGGGTTGGACTGGATGATCTTTCAGTGTCCTTTCCAGCCTCTAACATTCTGTGATTTCATGCCTGGCCCTGGTTGCTGAAGTGTTACCCCTTCCATTCACCTGATGGCTCCCCATGTTTATTTTAGTGCAGCATTGAGAGGGGGACAATTCACAACTGAAGTGTTCTGCCTCTGTGGTTGGAAGTTTCTGTTTTATTCAATAAAACTGTTTAATTTTTTTTTCATTGACTATTTAAATGCAAGAATATGGCACAGGTGCCCTGTGGAACATATGGGCCCAGGAGAAAGGTCTGACCTGAGCCTCAGCTGGTGTCTCCTGACGTCAGACCAACTACACCTGCTCAGAGCAGCTGAGGGAGCTAAGTCTCTTGTGTGCAAAGCTAAGCTGTTTGCTGAAAGGGCAGCCTTGGCTTAGGGCTTGGTTTAGGATAAGAAAATGGATGGGTCTGTACTCCTCATCTGAANTAGACTGGAAAATAGGAAATTATTTTTCAGTGCAAGAGTGTTCAGGCATTGGAATGTGCTGCCCAGGGAGGTGGTGGAGTCCCCAAGCCTGGCTGTGTTTCAAGGTGGTTTGGATGTGGTGCTTGGGGATATGGTTTAGGGCTGAACCTTTTAGAGCAGGGTTGTGGGTTGGAGTTGGCAGTCCTGAGGATCTTTTCCAACCTGAATATTTCTGTGATTCTGTGACCCTCATGTTGTTTTTTGGGGTTTTTTTGGTTGGTTGGGGTTTTTTTTGGTGGTTGGTCAGTTGGTTTTTTTTGCCATGTGTGCATCTGCTTACTCATCTAATCTTGAGAAAGGGAGATTGTGATTGTGTGATTCTGTGAAATGTGATGCCCATCTTCAAGGGCTGGAGGAAGGATCCAGGGAACCACAGACCTGTCAGTCTGACCTCAGTGCAGGGAAAGCTATGGAGCAGATCATCTTGAGGGCTATCACACAGCACATGCAGAGCAACCACAGGGGATCAGGCCCAGTCAGCATGGGCTCTTGAAGGGCAGGTCCTGCTTAATTAATCTGATCTCCTTCCATGACAAGGTGACCAGTAGTCACCTGGCAGTGCTGGGTTAATAGGTGGACTTGGTGATCTCTTCCAACCAAAACAATTATATGATTCTATGAAAGCCAAACCTTCCATGATGACAACAGTGGTGCTGGCTTCCTATGGTGGAAATTGATTGGAGTTAGAAGCTCAGCAGGGTCACTGAGTCTTCTGACTCTTCTGCACTGTCAGAACAACTAAACACACAACAGTGCCAGGGACACCAAGACTTAGTTGGCTTCAGTTCCCTCAAGTTACTGCACCAAATCTACAGCTGGGCACGGGCAGCATAATTGTGCTTTGCTGCCTTCTCCTGTTTAAAGCTTCAGCCCCAAGGAGTTGTTTATCACCCATATTTCAATATGGAAATGCAGCATGCTGAAATCCTGCCTGGAATGACGTTTAATTTTAGAAGACACCTCCTTTTCTGTGTGTAGGAAGATGGGTTTTGCTGTGCAGTGAAGCACACCACAAGGCTCTTATGGAACGTGCCCGTGCTGGTGGGAATTAGAAGCAGCACAGTGGTTTAAAACCTGCAGAGCTGCATCCACTTTAAAACCAGTCTCCTTCCAAAGTTGGGTGGGGGTTTTTTTGTGGGTTTTTTTGTTTGGTTGGTTTTTTTACAGGGTTGTTTTGCATTCACAGAGTTGTTCAGGTTGGCATCACCAAGGCCAACCATTAACCCTGCACTACGAAGCTCACCCCTAAACCATAGCCTCGAGCACCACATCCAAACCACCTTGAAACAGATCCAGGCTTGGGGACTCCACCACCTCCCTGGGCAGCACATTCCAATCCCTGAATACTCTTTTCATGAAAAACTTTTCCTAATGTCCAGCCTAAACCTACCCAGTCATAGCTTGAGGCCATTCCCTCTTGTTCTATCACAAATTACCTGTGAGAAGAGACCAGCACCAACCTCTCTATAGTGTCCTTTCAGGTAGTTGTAGAGAGCAATGAGGTCATTGTCTCAAGTGACCAAGTGAGTACTGAGGGTCATTTTTTCTTTTCCCCTTAATCCACATCAATTCCTCTCTGCTGAGAACCTAACTCTGTGTATTCTACCAAGGGTGTCAGATTTGCTGTGTTGTTTTGCAGTAAATGCCTGAAGGCTCCTACGATGCCTGGAGCAAATCACAATAACAGGACTTAGACATCATGCCAGGTGACTTTCTGGGGAAGGAAGGTGAAGGCAGTCGTTCCCAGGGAGGAGGACTTTTTGGATCTCCTCTGAGAAGAGGAAGGGAAAGGGGTAGGAAGGAAAGACTGGCACATGAAGCTCCCTTGTGCAGGAGCTGTGCAAGAGCTAGCGCAGAGGAGGATGAGTCACCTTCAGGCTTTGGCTTGGGTGGCAAGGGAGGTGCTTCCACCTCCCAAACTCCCCCCTCCTTCTGGTTTGTCACTGCCTTTCTGTTCTCAGACTCTGCAGTGACCCTGGATTCTCTGTTTGGAGAGGGATAGTGGGAAAAGCAGAGCAAGGGAAGCACAGCGCCTGCTGCGGAGATCTCAAAGTCACAGCTTCACCCTCCCTGCACTCCCTGCCTCCACTCAACTCTTGGAGGGCTGGCCCAGGGGAGGTGGGGAGGGATGACTCTCCCATATTTTCACAGAATGCTAGGGGCTGGAAGGAACCTCCAGAGATCATCCAGTCCAACCCACCCGCCAGGGCAGGATCACCTAGAGCAGATCACACAGGAACACATCCAGGTGGGTCTTGAATATCTCCAGAGAAGAAGACTCCACAACCTGGAGCAGCCTTTTCCAGGGTTCTGTCACCCTCACAATGAAAAAAATGTTTTCTCCTGTTTCCATGGAACTTCCAATGCCTCAACTTCCACCCATTGCCCCTTGTCCTCTCATTAGGCATCACCCAGCAGAGCCTGGCTCCATCCTTTGGGCACTCACCCTTCATATCTTTATAAACATGAATGAGGTCACCCCTCAGGCTTCTCCTCTCCAGCCTAAAGAGCCCTCAGCTCCCTCAGTCTCTCCTCATAAGGAAGATCTTCCACTCCCTTCATCATTTTCGTGGCTCTGCTCTGAACTCTCTCAAGCAGTTCCCTGAGGTCCTTCTTGAATTGAGTGGCCCAGAACTGGACACAATATTCTAGATGTGGCCTCACCAGGCAGAGTAGAGGGAGGAGAAACTTTCTTGACCTACTGACCCCAGCTCTTCTAATACAACCCAGGACACCATTGGCCTTCTTGGCCACAAGAGCACATTGCTTTCATTTTATGAAGTCATTTGCACCCACTGAAGTGGGGGAGGAAGCACCAGCAAACCAAAGCTTCTCCATCTCCCTGTGCCAAGCTTTGCTTGCTTTGCATTTTGTTCCACAGAGAGAAATTACTGCACAGAGCCCTAAGCAGAGAGCCTTCAGACCTCTGATTTTGGGTGTTGCCGTCAATGAACACAAGTGGAGGCAACAAAAGGGACTTTTCACCTGGTTTGAACTGTCTAATACTTAGACATAAAGTCTGAGCTAATTGTCTAGGCTCTTTCTGTTGTAAGTGAAAAAAAAAAAACACCTAGGCATTGTTAAGGGTGATTCATGCCACCCTATGGTAGATCTGACAGATAGGCATGGTGACTCACCTCCTAATAACACTTGTATGTCTCCACTCTGGCTGTGGGTTTGCTGAAGACATCTAACTTCCAAGTGGGTAAACTTAGGTGAGATGAATCTTGTCTCAGAAAACTTTTTCTTTCTTTTTTTTTTCTTTTTTTTTTTTTTTCTGCCATTTCTCACCTTCCTCTGCAAGAACTTCCAGTGAAATGTGTGTGGTGACTTGTAAAGGGAGAAGCTACTCAGTAGGAAGCAGAAGCTCTGAAATTGATATTGTGAAATGGCAGTGGCTCTACCCATGGACCTGTGGCCATTTCATGAGGGAGTAACCATCAGACCTGGAGTGGCAGCCTGAAGCATCTCAGGAGTAGAAAACCACCAGTCAGCACTCAATTTTTAGGCTATCAGGTAGTGATAGGACTAGGGGGAATGGAATAAAGCTGGAAGTGGGGAGATTCAGGCTGGATGTGAGGAAGAAGTTCTTCCCCATGAGAGTGGTGAGAGCCTGGAATGGGTTGTCCAGGGGGGTGGTTGAGGTCCCATCCCTGGAGGTGTTTAAGGCCAGGCTGGATGAGGCTCTGGCCAGGCTGATGTAGTGTGAGGTGTCCCTGCCCATGGCAGGGGGGTTGGAACTGGATGATCCTTGTGGTCCCTTCCAACCCTGACTGATTCTATGATTCTATGATAATTTGCTTTCACCCACAGAAATCCAGTTGCAGACTTGAGATCTCAGTGGTTCCTCAGAAATCCATCACCAAGTTTTGCCAACACCTGAGGGAAATGTCCTGCCAGAGCAAAGCAAAGTGATCAAATGGCCAGATGAGCATTAAAAAAACCCAACAGAGCAACCACTGGAAAGAGCACTATCATTTTAGAAGTATCCATCTCAGGACTGCTTCAGAAAAAAAACCTAATGGCATTAAGTGTAACCTTCATGCACAGCTGAAGTACTTCTCTTCAGACTGCTAACAACAGGGAAGATGCCATAGAATTCTAGAATGGCTTAGGTTGGAAGGGACCTTAGACGTCATCTGCTCCAACCTCCCTGCCATGGGGAGGGATGGCTCTCAGACTCAGCTGCTCAAGGCTTCACCCAACCTGGCCTTGAGCACCCCCAGGGAGGAGACATCTACAACCCTCCTGGGCAGCCTATTTCTGTGTCCTATCACCCTTGTAATGAAGAACTTCTTCCTAAGATCCAGTCTAACCCTACTCTGCCTCAGGTTCAAAGCACTACCCTTTATCCTACTGCTAGACACCCTCATGAGAAGTCTTCCTGTAGGATCCCTCTGGGTCTTGGAAGGCAGATGTGTTGTATCTTCAGAGATACAAGATTTATTCCTATTTATTACTAACCTGAAATTAGGTGATTGGATATCAATCCAGTGGATCCTAATCAATATTACACAAAGGATCAGTCCATGAGTTTTAAAGAGAACTGAAGCAAGTTGCTCATGTGCATGAACAATAATGGTTTGATTATTAAAGGTCTTCTTCTAGGGTTGTATTAAACTGCTGAAGAGTTGCTTATTTAAACTTGTTCTGTCATTGGCAGGCAGACCTGAAGGCTGTGCTGCCATTCAGCAGGACCTAGACAGGCTGGACAGATGGGTGAGGAGAAATCTAATGAAATCTAACAAGGACAAGTGTAGGGTCTGGCATCTGGGAAAGAACAACCCCCATGGACCAGTAGAGGTTGGGGCTGACCTGTTGGAGAGCAGTGCACAGGAGAGGGACCTGGGTGTCCTGGTGGACAGAAGGATGCCCATGAGCCAGCAATGTGCTCTTGTGGCCAAGAAGGTCAATGACAACCTGGGGTGGATTAGAAGGGCTGTGGTTCATAGGTGAAGAGAGCTTCTCCTCCTGCTCTACTCTGCCCTGGTGAGGCCACATCTGGAATATTGTGTCCAGTTCTGAGCCCCTCAGCTCAAGAAGGACTTCAGGGAACTGCCTGAAAGATTCCAGAACAGGGCCACAAAGCTGCTGAAGGCAGTGGAACATCTCCCTGGGAGGACAGGCTGAGGGAGCTGGGGCTCTATAGCTTGGAGCAGAGGACCCTGAGACGTGACCTCATTCCTGCTGATAAAGATGTGCAGGGCAGTGTTGGAAGGTCAGAGCCAGGCTCTGCTCAAGGATGTCCAGTGATAAGACAAGGGACAATGACTGCAAGCTGGAGCAGAGGAGGTTCTATGGGAACACAAGAGAAAAATTTTTCCCTGTGAGGGTGCCAGAGCCCTGGAACAGGCTGCCCAGAGAGGTTGTGGAGTCTCCTTCTCTGAAGACATTCCAAACCCACCTGGATGTGTTCCTGTGCACCTTACTCTAGGTGCTCCTGCTGTGGCAGGGGGGTTGGACTGGATCATCTTTTGAGGTCACTTCCAATCCCTAACATTCTGTGATTCTGTGGCTTCAGAAGTTGAAATTAAGTATGTAGAAAGTCCTTTAAAATCCTTATGAAGATTTGTATTGAAGATAGTGTTGTGGCACTGGCAGATAAGGTGGGTTTTGTCAAATACACAGCACATGACAGGCCTCTAGTGGTAGAAATATATATATTTATATATATGTGTGTGTATATATGTGTAAGGATCTGTCCCTGTAACAGTTCCTGAGATGATGCTCAATTCCAGTCTTAATAAATTGCATCATGCTTTCTGTTTATAGAAAGTTTGCTCACTTGAGGGAAGGCGAAACTCTGCAGAGGTCAGAGAAGTCAATTACAATTTTTCTATTCATCATAGAATCATGGAATGGTCTGGGTTGGAAGTGACTTCCAAAGATCATCTAATCCAACCACCTAAATCAGGTTGCTCAAAGCCCTGTTGAACCTCACCATGAATATCTCCAGGGATGGGGCCCCAACCTCCTCCTTGGCCAACCTGTTCCAGTGTGCCACTAGCCTCATGCTAAAGAACTTGTTCCTAACATCCAATCTGAACCTGCTCTTCTCTCCTTTCAAACCATTGCCCCTCATCCTATCACTGCAGGCCTTTGCAAACAGTCCTTCTCCATCCTTCCTGTAGCCTCCTTCAGGTACTGGAAGGCTGCTATTAGGTCCCCCCCCAGAGCCTTCTCTTCTCCAGGCTGAACAACCCCAGCTCCCTCAGCCTGTCCTTGTAGCAGAGGTGTTCCAGCCCCCTAATCATTTTTGTGGGCCTCCTCTGGACCCATTTTATCAACTCCATGTCCTTCCTGTGCTGAGGGCTCCAGAGATGAAGTTCTCCAGGTGAGATGTCCCCAGAGCAGAGTAAATTGGCAGAATCCCCTCTCACCATCTGCAGCCCAGGATGCCATTGGCCTTCTCTTCTCTAAGCTGAACAGCACCAGCTCTCCCAGCCTGCCTCCATAGGGGAGGTTCTTCAGCCCTCTGATCATCTTCATGGCTCCCCTCTGGACCAGCTCCATGTCCCTTTTATGCCTGGGGCACCAGAACTGCACTCAGAACTCCAGGTGGGCTCTCAGTCCTTGTAGAGGAGCATCCCACCCTGCCAGGCTCATCTGATAGTTTTTAACACTTCCAGCACAAATTTATTTCTCCTGCACAAAGTACAGAGCAATGACTAATGAGCTCCCAGAAGGCTGTTGGTTTGTTTTGGTGTCCTTTTTTTTTATATATAGAATTATTTTTTTTTCACTGATGCTAAGAACAATACTCTGAAACATAGCTTCCCTTCTGAGGTAAACATGATGTGGACTTCAGTGTCCCAGGGATGGACTTCCGTGTCATGTCCACTACCTTCTTGCTTCTCAAAAAAAAAAAGAACATAAAAGTGCAGGTGAAGAACAGGAAGAGTGATGATTTGGAGGATGTGATGAAGTTAATCTCAAAATCACAGAATGTTAGGGGTTGGAAGGGAACTTGAAAGATCATCCAGTCCAACCCCCCTGCCAGAGCAGGATCACCTAGAGCAGGTCACACAGGAATGCATCCAGGCAGGTGTTGAATATCTCCAGAGAAGGAGACTCCACAACCACCCTGGGCAGCCTGTTCCAATGTTCTGTCACCCTCACAGGGAAAAATTTTTCCCTCCTGTTTCCATGGAACTTCCTATGCCTCAACTTCCACCCATTGCCCCTTGTCCTGTCATTGGGCATCACCCAGCAGAGCCTGGCTCCATCCTCTGGGCACTCACTCTTTGCATATTTATAACCATGAATATGGTCACCCCTCAGCCTCTTCCTCTCCAAGCTAAAGAGCCCTCAGCTCCCTCAGTCTCTCCTCATCATGATTCCTGTGTTTTGCACAGTAGCAAGTGGGAAGTGACCATGAAACTCCAGGAGGCTTGGTGATGTGGGGAAATCATGTCTGCTTGGTAGGACAGAGGTAGGATCTCTTGTGTGTGTGTGTGTGTTGAACAGTGGTGGTGACAAAGCTCGTGTTGTTCCACAGTGTCTTTGAATGGCAGCATCTCCAAATGCTGCTCCAAATAAATGTTAGTGAGCACTCAGATGTCACCTTAGGCCCTGCCCTTGTCACCTTCTACTGTGGCAGCTGAGGTCTGGCTAAGCTGTTCCTCTTGGGGGACAGGGCTGGGAAGGTGAAGCTGTGAAATCCCAGAGTGGATCTGTTTTTAAGTGGGGTGGGGAGGTAGGAGGACAACTGTGCACAAACCACCCTGATGACTACTTGTGCTGGCAATGTGCCTCCACTATGAGAGTCCTAAATGCATACCTTGGGATATCCTTTTGCAAGGAGCAGCAGGAAACCTGGAAACCTGTGCTTCCACCTTACCTGCTTGAGATGGAACTTCTAGTGTGAGGTGTCCCTGCCCATGGCAGGGGGGTTGGAACTAGATGATCCTTGTGGTCCCTTCCAACCCTGACTGATTCTATGATTCTATGATTCTAACTATCAAGCCTAGGGCTCAGCATGTTTGAGTGCAACTATTCTTTAGCCTTAAGGAAGCTTGTGACTTGTGAAACTTTTTTCTGCTGTTTGGCAAAACCAGGTCCTTTCTCTTCTCTCTTCTTTCTTCTTATCATTAGTTTGGGAGTTGCTAGCTATACAGTCATTAGGTCATGTTTTAATTGCCTAAACTTCCTCACAACAGAAAATCATTTGAAAGGCTGCCTTCTGTGTTGGACATGAAGGGAACAAGCTGTATGCCATCTGTTTTTCAGTTTTAAAAAGCAAAAGAGGCAGAGGTATGTGATTTTGGAGAATAAATCTGATGAGGAGTGACTGAAAGAGCTGGGGATGGTTAGTTTGGAAGAGGCTGAGGGGAGACCTCATTGCTCTCCACAACTACCTGAAAGGACATTGTGGAGAGGCTGGTGCTGGTCTCACAGGTAATTAGTGATAGAAAAAGAGGGAATGGTCTCAAGCTGCCACTGGGTAGGTTTAGACTGGACATTAGGAAAAATTTTTTTACAGACATTTAGACTGGACATTAGGAACGATTTTTTTACAAACAGAGTGTTCAGGCTTTGCGATGTGCTGCCCAGGAAGGTGGTTGAGTCCCCAAGCCTGGCTGTGTTTCAAGGTGGTTTGGATGTGGTGCTTGGGGATCTGGTTTAGGGGTGAGCCTTGTAGAGTAGGGTTCTGGGTTGGACTCAGTGATCCTGAGGGTCTTTTCCAACCTGAATGTTTCTGTGATTTCTGTGATAATTTGTGGTCACCTTCATGAGGACTGTGCTAGCCAGTAGTAACAGTGATCTATTAATGATGCTTCCCATGAACATATTGCCTTCTATCTGTAGATCCCCAAGCAAATGTAAACAGTAATTAAGCTTCATAAGACCTCAGGGAGTTGCAGGGGATTCACGTCACTCAGTTTTACCAGGCAGCTCTGCAGCTGTTTGCCTGCATATGGCCTTGCTAGCTGCTGCCTGATTCCCCACCAGCCAAAGGAGTCTGTTGGAATGGAAGTCACAACTGCACCTTTTATTCTGCAATACATTTGGGGGAGTAGTTTGTTGGGATTCCCCCCCCTCTCCCCCCACCCAGTGATCATCCACGATCTGGAAGAGGGCAGAGAGGGCACTGCTAGCAAGTTTGCTGATGCCACAAAGCTGGGTGGAGTGGCTGACACACCAGAAGGTTGTGCTGCCATTCAGGGAGACTTAGGCTGGAGAGTTGGACAGGGAGAAATTGAATAAAATTCAACAAGGGCAAGGGGAGAGTCTTGCACCTGGGAAAGAAGAACCCAATGGGTCAGTATAGGCTGAAGACTGACCTGTTGGAGAGCAGTGAAGGGGAAAAGACCTGGGGGTCCTGGTGGATGGAAGGATGACCATGAGCCAGCAATGTGCTCTTGTGGCCAAGAAGGACAATGTCAGCCTGGGGTGGATTAGAAGGGCTGTGGTTAGCAGGTCAAGAGAGGTTCTCCTCCCCCTCTACTCTGCCCTGGTGGGGCCACATCTGTAATACTGTGTCCAGTTCTGGGCCCCTCAGTTCCAGAAGGACCTCAGGGAACTGCTTGAAAGAGTCCAGCACAGAGCCACAGAAATAATGAAGGGAGTGGAAGATTTTCCTTATGAGGAGAGACTGAGGGAGCTGAGGGTCTGTACCTTGGAGAGGAGGAGACTGAGGGGTGACCTCATTCATGGTTATAAAGATGTAAAGGCTGAGTGCCAAGAGGATGGAGTCAGTCTCAGTGATGCCCAATGACAGGACAAGGGGCAATGGGTGGAAGTTGAGGCATAGGAAGTTCCATGGAAAGAGGAGGAAAGATTTTTTTTTCCTTAAGAGGGTGACAGAACACTGGAACAGGCTGCCCAGGGTGGGTTGTGGAGTCTTCTTCTCTGGAGATATTCCAAACCTGCCTGGATGTATTCCTGTGTGACCTGCTGTAGGTGATCCTGCTCTGGCAGGGGGGTTGGACTGGATGATCTCTGGAGGTCTCTTCCAGCCCCTAACATTCTGTGATTCTGTTTTCACTGCTGTGAGAGCAGCCTTTTGAACCTAGCCAATGCCCTGCCTGGTGAGGAAGTTACCCCTCTTTCACTTTGAAGGAAGATGTGTTGCATCAGTCAGAGTCACTGTCACTATGCCTTTTCTTCTGAGTTATATTATCTGAAGGCAGATTTTTCTATTTTATGGGCTATGCATAGATAAAGGACAGGCCATGAGAAAACTGAATGCTTTTTTTGCTATCCTACATAAAAGACAATTTCAGGAAGATGTCTGCTGGTTTCCAAACAGTGACTGCATCAGAAGGGCAGAGATCAGGATGTAATGTACTACCTTTGGCTACACAATCTGCCATGAGAAGATGGAAAGTGGAATTGTTCATTTTCTGGCTCCTATAAATATCTGCTCTACTTGGCTTCCAGATCACTGGGAGCAGATTACCAGATCATTAAAGGAGGAAAGAGGATTTTGCATCCTCTGTTGTTGTTGCTGCTGTAAGTACTTTGTTAGTCTCTGCACTGAGAATTGGATGCTGCAGAGCTTGCAATCTGCCAGTCCTGTGTTTTGCAGGCATTGGGCAGGAGAAAGGTAGGAAGAATAGAATGGGAATAGAAAGTAGAGTGGTAAGAAGTGGGGAAACATCACTGACCACCACATGCCAATGACTTGCAGGCATAATTAGAGTGAGTCAGTAGCCATAGTAATTTCTGTGGGGAAGTTTGTCCAGGTGTGGAGCTGAAGCAGAAGAGGAGGAAAGCATGATGGCATCAGAAATGCTCAGGTAAAACTACTCTGAGGTAGACATATTTACAGAAGATGATATGGTCTACAAGAAGAGGGAGAGTGGCTTAGACTTTTGGAATCCCCATGAGCCTGACAAATCACAGAATCACAGAATGGTTTGGCTTGGGAAGGACCTTAAAGATGACCATGGGCAGCGACACCTCCCACTGGACCAGGTTGCTCAAGGCTCTGTCCAGCCTGGTTTTGAACACCTCCAGATAGGAGGCATCCACAATCTCCCTGGGCAACCTGTTCCAGTGTCTCATCACCCTCACTGGAAAGAATTTCTTCCTAATATCCACTCTAAATCTCTCCTCTTCCAGCTTAAATCCATTATTTCCCCCCCCAATGAGTCTGTTTTGACCATGGCAGTAATTGGTAAGTGATGTCCCTGGCCTTATTTCCTCCCATGAACCTTTGCATGATGTTTTCCCCCTCTCTTCTGTTGAGTAGGGGGAGTGACAGAGATGTTGGTGTGGTGATTCAGAGCATCTGCTGTCTAAACCAGAATGCACCAGATTTGCTTCTAATGCCAGCATTTCAATTACAAGAGGATCCTCTTTCCTGCAGTGGGGTGTCCCCAGCCATTTTTAAGTAGCCTCCACAAAATCTATGCACCTTTTAGTCTCTCTTCAGCCTCTCAGGTAGCATCTAGCCATCCAGCAGGACTGGAATGTTTGATCAGCTAGGTGCACATAGTGGAGGATAAACAGAAGGTAGGGTGCAAGCAGAAAAAAAAAAAGTAAATCACAGAATCACACAATGTTAGGGGCTGGAAGGGACATAGAATCATAGAATCATAGAATCAGTCAGGGTTGGAAGGGACCACAAGGATCAGCCAGTTCCAACCCCCCTGCCATGGGCAGGGACACCTCACACTACATCAGCCTGGCCAGAGCCTCATCCAGCCTGGCCTTAAACACCTCCAGGGATGGGACCTCAACCACCTCCCTGCACAACCCATTCCAGGCTCTCACCACTCTCATGGGGAAGAACTTCTTCCTCACATCCAGTCTGAATCTCCCCACTTCCAGCTTTGTTCCATTCCCCCTAGTCCTGTCATCCAGTCCAACCCCCCTGCCAGAGCAGGATCACCTAGAGCAGATCACACAGGAACGCATCCAGGCAGGTTGGGAATATCTCCAGAGAGGGAGACTCCACAACCCCTTCTTCAACAGCAGTGGATGCTTAGTGGCAAACACAACTGTTGTGTGCTTTCCCTTTGGTAGGAACAGCTGGCCTGAATTAATTTCTCAGTTCAGTGCTGTCCATGGTTTTGCGTGGCAGTGAAGTGGAAGAGGGAAATGCCCCAAGGCACTTTGAAACATTCAAGTGTTGCAATGAGAGAGGTTAAAAAGGTTTTGTGTTCCTGTGAGTTTTGGATAGAGAAACAAGAGACAAGAGATCATTCAAGGCACAGGAAGTTCCATGGAAACATGAGGAAAAATTTTTTCACTGTGAGGGTGACAGAACACTGGAACAGGCTGCCCTGGAGGGTTGTGGAGTCTCCCTCTCTGGACAAATTCCAAACCCACCTGGATGTGTTCCCTTGTGTGATCCTGCTCTGGCAGGGGGGGTTGGGCTGGCTGATCTTTCGAGGTCCCTTCCAACCCCTAACAATCTGTGATTCCATGATTCCAGGTCAGCCAGCCACAGCACTGTCTCTGTCCTGCAGCTGGGTCCAGGCAATCCCAAGCACAGATCCAGGCTGGGCAGGGACTGGCTGGAGAGCAGCCCTGAGGAGAGGGACTTGGGGAGTGCTGGTGNGAAGTTCTTCCCCATGAGAGTGGTGAGAGCCTGGAATGGGTTGTCCAGGGAGGTGGTTGAGGTCCCATCCAGGGAGGCTGGATGAGGCTCTGGCCAGCCTGATGTAGTGTGAGGTGTCCCTGCCCATGGCAGGGGGGTTGGAACTGGATGATCCTTGTGGTCCCTTCCAACCCTGACTGATTCTATGATTCTATGATTCTATGGAGAGTGCACTGATGGCAACAGCAATTTCATGTATGTTCTGCCCACAGACCAACATGGACATTTTAAATGCTGTGATGTCTGAGTTTGAAGACCTATATGCTGCTTGTGAACAAATTGCTTCATTCTATATACTTTAGGACTAGACCTTGATTTGCAGATTTGGAAACTGAGGTATGGAGAGGCTGAATTACTTTTCTGAGGCCACAGAGTATGCTTCAAATACCATATGCAGAATAATTAAACTGAAAAAAACAATCTGTGTTGGTAAAATTTTACTTCTGGATTTCAAGACCCTAATTTACACTGCTGTAATCTTCCAGTCCTATGCACAGAGACAGGCTGCTCAGTACCTCTGCCAAAAACATTTCTTCCTGTAATCTGTAAACCTCCCAAGGTCTGTGCAGTTCACAGGATCACAGGATCCTGTTAGGGGTTGGAAGGGACCTCTGCATATCATCAAGTCCAGCATCCCTGCCAGAGCAGGACCATAGAATCTATTGCAGCTTGCACAGGAACACATCCAGATGGGTCTGGAAAGTCTCCAGAGAAGGAGATTCCGCAACCCCTATGGGGAACCTGTTCCAGCACCCTGTGACCCTCCCAGTGAAGAAGTTCCTCCTCAGGTTGAGGTGGAACCTCCTGTGCTGTAGTTTACATCCTTTGCCCCCTCATCCTATCACAGAATGAAACAGAGAAAAGCCATTTGGTTGCATGGTGTGTAAGTGAGGTAATCAAAAACCAGAATCCTTGTGCCAAAAGGAGCTTCTTCCTTCAGCTGCTTGTCTCAGTCCAGAGGGGGAGAGACACTAGGTTCTTTTTTGAACATTCCTCTGTTGTGAAATCAAAGGCACAAATGAGGGCAAATACAGAATCAAGGCTATTTATTAACAGAATGGATGGAACAGAAGAAGGGAGAGAAAGAGAGGAAAAAAAAAAAGGGAGAAAGAGAGAGAGCAGGAAAGGAATTATATTACCAACCCCACCCCACTAAGATGATTTAGGTCCAAGGAGTGATGCTGCTGTTTTGGCTTGGAGATGTCAGCCTTGTTGGCTTGTGCTGTCCTCCACTGGAGGAGGGGAGGGAGAGATCCCAAAATCCAAGTCTTTGTCTGAGCAGCCTCCAGCACATGGTGTCTTCAGTAAAGCTGTCTGTTCTCTTCTCCAGGAGTTCCTCTTTTCTTCTTAACAGCAGGTAAAATTTAAGGCAGGGCATGGTGTGGTGGTGGGGAGAGGATTCCTGGGTTGCTGCTTTCAGGCTGCATGGTGATGTCTTTTTTTCTCTCTCTGTCTGAGCTGCTAAGGCTCTTTGTCTTTTATTCAGTTCCCCCTGGCCCACTCCCTAGTCACATTAAAGCATATGTGACTGCCAGGTGTGCCAGGCAGAGCTGACCCATCAGGAAGGATGTCTACAACAATCTTTTGTTGGACATTCCAGAGGGTCTTGTCACCACCCCCTCCCTGGGGGGCTGCTGTCTTTTGGAGGAGCAAAGGTGATTTTATCTTTGTTGATTTACATCAAGAAAAACTGAGAGGGGATTTAATCAATGTCTATAAATATCTGAGGGCTGGGTGGCAAGAGGGAGGGGACAGGCTCTGCCCAGTTGCACCCTGGGATAGGACAAGGGGCAATGGACATAAACTACAGCACAGGAGGTTTCACCTCAGCATGTGAGGGTCAGAGCACTGGGACAGGCTGCCCAGAGGGGTTGTGGAGTTTCCTTCTCTGGAGACTTTCGAGACCCATCTGGATGTGCTCCTGTGTGACCTGTGCTGGATTCTCTGGTCCTGCTCTGGCAGGGTGGGTTGGACTGGATGATCTCCAGAAGTCCCTTCCAACCCCTAACATCCTGTGAGCCAGTGAGACAAGATTTAGTCTCTTACACTGCTTCACTGTGCATTTTAAAGGCTTCCATTTGCTCTAAGCAGATATGTTTGGATTTTTTTTTTCCATGCAGAAGATCTCTGTGGAGTAGACCCAAATTGTTGGATTCTTTTTTTTTTCCATGCAGAAGATCTCTGTGGAGTAGACCCAAATGCATAGATAAGTTTGGTTAGGTTTTCAGAGTGTTTAATGACAGTTGATTGTCACCTGCAATCTCTGTATTTCTCCAGAAACATATAGGAGGTGGTGATTGCATATTAGCAAAACAAACTGAGTCATTCAATTAGTCTTCTGTAGGAAATTCTTCTGCTGGAAAAGACCAAAACAAAACAAACCATCTCTTATTGTGTTATCCATTGTTGAGAGAGCACTCACACAAACAGCTGTTATCTGTTTCTGTGGTTAGCAATGATGTGATTGTTAAAGAGCATGAAAGAGGAGAGATTACATGAATCACCCTTGACAGATACACTCATGAAGATGCCATTTCAGGTGTGCAGAGATTTCTTTGGAGGGCAGTCTTGCCAAGAATCCAGGTAGCATTTCATCTACTGGTAGCGTTGACAGTTGGATCCTGTCCTTGAACTTCTCATGACTTGGCTATCATAGAGTGTTAAGGGTTGGAAGGGACATCCAGAGATCATTGTGGTCCAACATCCCTGCCAAAGCAGGGTCACCTAGGGCAGGCCACGCATGAACATGTCCAGGGTGGCTTTGAAAGTCTCCAGAGAAGACTCCACAACCCCTCTGGGCAGCCTGTTCCAGTGCTCTGTCACCCTCACAGTAAAGAAGTTTCTCCTCATGTTGAGGTGGACCTTCCTGTGCTCTAGCTTCTGCCCATTATTCCTTATCCTATTACTGGGTGCCACTGAAAAGAGCCTGGCCCCTTCCTCTTGACACCCACCCCTCAGATATTTATAGATGTTAATAAGATCCCCAGTTCTCTCTGTCTTTCTTCATCCTAGGAGCTCTGTTATTCCAGAAGTGGTTGTAGACCTTGTTTAGCAAGAGGGAAGATGTAGACAGGAGCTGAATGAGAGGCTTGGGGTTTGGTTTTCTTTTTTTTCCCCTTCCTGTGCTGTGGCATCCACAGCTCTGACATTTACATCTTATTGAAGCCTTTATGATAGGTTGGACTTGGTGATCTCTGAGGTCTTTTCCAACCTGGTTAATTCTGTAATTCTGCAACATGGTTGTTTTGATCTGTGTTCCAGAACAGTTCCAGGCCCATTCACCTGCATGCTGGCTAAGATCCAAATAAGATATACACCAGACCTCAAGACTCATATCAATTAATATTAATCTTGGGCACATAATAAGGTGCTTGAATCAGGGATCCATACTTCCTTTATAGTCAGTGGAGAGAGGCAGTTAACAGGTAGGCTAAAGCTGCATTTTTGCACCCTCCCAGTGAGCAGGAGGATGATGAGACATCATAGAGTCATAGAATCAGCCAGGTTGGAAGAGACCTCCAAGCTCATCCAGTCCAACCTGCCACCCAGCCCTATCCAATCAACCAGACCATGGCACTAAATGCCTCATCCAGGCTTTTCTTGAACTTCTCCAGGGATGGTGACTCCACCACCTCCCTGAGGAGCACATTCCAATGTGAAATCTCTCTCTATGCGAAGAACTTCCTCCTAACAGCCAGCCTAAACCTCCCCTGGCAAAGCTTGAGTCTGTGTCCCCTCATGCTGCTGCTGGTTGCCTGGAAGAAGAGATCAATCCTCACCTGGCTACAACCTCCCTTCAGGTAGTTGTAGACAGCAATGAGGTCTGCCCTGAGCCTCCTCTTCTCCAGGCTAAACACCCCCAGCTCNCAGCCACTCTGTCCCCAGCCTGTAGTGCTGCTTGTGGTTGTTGTGGCCAAAGTGTAGAACCTTGCACTTAGCCTTGTTAAATCTCATCCCATTGGCCTCTGCCCACCCATCCAGCCTGTCCAGGTCCCTCTGCAGGGCCCTCCTACCCTCCAACAGATCAACACTGCTCCTAACTTGGTGTCATCTGAAAATTTACTGGTGATGGACTCTATCCCCTCCTCCAGGTCATCAATAAAGATATTGAACAGGATGGGGCCCAGCACTGATCCCTGGGGACACCACCAGTGCCTGGCTGCCAGCTGGATGTGGCACCACTCATTGATGGTTAGGAGGCTCAAATAAGTGTTTGGAGTCAAATGGAGTTCAAGTTCCCACCTCTGAAAGATGCAGTAAAGAAGGGAGGGAGAAAGGTGACTGTGTCACCTTGGATGAAAGGCTACTTTGCTTTCCTTGAGCAGGATGGGTATGCAGAGCCATGCTAATGGAAACCAGGAATTTCACTGGAAAACTAGGTGAGAAGCAATATAGGTAAGAAAAATGGATTGTATGCAAGGCCTCCTAGAGCTGTGGCCAGCTGAAGGCAAAAGGATAAGATGACCAAGGTGTCCAAGCAGAACCTCCTCACCTGAATACTATTTTTTTTTTTTGTATTGGTGGGATGGTGCCAGGGTGCTGACTCCACACAGGAACCTCCACATGGGACTGAATCTGTGCATGGCATTTACTGACCTCAGGCACTGTGTTTTTCCTTGATAGGGTTGCCGAAGAGGGCAGAGAAGGAAGCTTAATATTGCTGCCAAACCCCTCAACGATCTTTCCTCTCTCTTTAAAGGGTAAATGTGACTCCTCCAGGGACAGAGGCTGGACATGTGGGGGTGAATCCCTCTGAATTTGCCTTTCCTGAGTGAGTGAGTGGGTGGGTGTCCCTACCATTCTCTCCTCCCTGGTTTTGTGGTTAGGATGTAATTTGAGTGCACAAAAGGCTTAGTGGGCAGCCTCTTGTGACCAGCTGGAGGAGTGCTCCAAGCAGACTGTTTACCAAAGTCTTCTCCAGGCATGTTTCCTTGTCTTTTTACTGCTTGGAAAGCTGTCCTGGTGTGTCTTGCAGAAACCTGCAGAAGAAATGCTGGCCTGGTTCCCACTTGGCCAGGCTCCCATGCGTGACACCAAAGGTCAGTGGTTCACTCTCGTGGAATCCCGGTCCTCTTCCACCTCTGTTTTCCTCCTCTTTCCAGTCCCCTAATCTGATGAATCATGTGGGGAGAGGCAAGAGAGGGAGGGGGAGGAGTATGTGATGTAACCTCTGCTCTGGGAAAGTTAAGAGGCAACAACACCACAGTGCCTGCGGCTGGCGGTGGTTCTCTCCTGGGCACCGCTGGGAGACGGAATCATCTTCAAGAGGCATGAAGATCCACCACATCCATGTGGGACCCAGCAGGTGATGTGCTCACCTCACTTCTGGAGGAGAAAAGCTGAGCACCAGGTCTGCTTAATGGCTCTTGCAGCTTCTTGTTTTGCTGCCTGCTGCATGCAGCCAGAGTGAGAGGAGCAGCGGCTGCACGCTGAGAACGCCCTGGGAGAAAGAGGACACGGAGCCAGCTGCAGTGCTGAGGTGAGTCAGTTCCTGCTTCCTGGCTTTTCCCATCACTGCTCTGAGGGCTCAGGGGAAGCAAAGGATGCGGAATGGAGCGAGCTGGAACGCGTATGGATTGTCTGAGGGGGTGTAACCATGTGAAATCCCTGCCAGATTGACTCTCAGCCAGTTGATAATCACCCACTTAATCTCCTTGCTGGGAGATTCTGCCCAGATTATGAGGGTGTGGACCTCTGCACAGGAGACATGCATGTGCTGAGGGTCTTGTGGTACCCACACAGAAACACACCTGAAAAAGGGAGGGCTTTGGCTGCAATGATTGGCTGCAGGGGAGAAATCTGTGGAAGTGTGCTTCTGTCACTGACACTGCTGTGTGTGCAGCTGCATGGCAGGTTTTACCCAGGTTTGCAAGGCCAGGAGTATAGTTGATAAACAGTGCCAGGCATGCTCTTTGTAGTCTCAGCAGAACTATGTGATCTGGCTGTTAAGAAACTCTTTATATTCATAAGGCTCCTTACAACATCTCTACACCACTCTAAGAAGCCTCACATTAGGCTTCCTAACTAACAAACTTGCTCTACTGCAGCACAAGAAAGTAGGGGACAGGGCCAGAGGAGGTGTGGGGACTCACATTCAGCAGCCTGTGAGAAGTCACAGAAGGAAATGTACTTTTCTCAGCAGCAGGAGGAGATAAAACTGAGGAAGCTGCTCCTGTGTATTTGCTAACAGAAAAACAAACCTAGGGCAGGTAACATCAGCTGTTGACAGTGACTGCAGTAAAATGTTTCCTAGGTGAACTTCCAGATGCCTTTGCAAAGGTGTTCCTGATAAAGAAAAGAAAGGGAGAAGCGTCATATTATTTGTGAATATTCTACTTTAATGTACTATGGAACATACCCAAGAGAAACCAAAACAAACCTAGTGTATAAAGCCAAATGCCCATAACTTAGTTAACATCTCTGGGGTTCTGATTTAATCCTAAGCTCTCTGCTAGCCCTGTGAATCTCCAAAGAGTGCCTGCAGCAGGATGCAGTTATGCAGCCTGGTGTGTGTCCTTGTGTGAATGTTGTGCCTTCAGACAGGATCTCACACAGTTGATTTCCTAAGAGCCTTCCTGGCCCTGGTATTGTGCATGCAGCTACTCAGAGTGTTTTGAGGGGTGACTCTTCAATACAATATCTGAAAACAGAAGTTAAGCAGCTCATCATTACAGGAGAGTCACCTGCCTTTATTGTTTTTTGAAAGATGACTCTAATCCTGCTCAAAATTTGAGTGTCTGCAAAGAGCAAATTGTTTTCTTTTCATGATCTGTAGCCCTGAGCCCTTGTCTAAGGAAGCTTCCTTACTGGAGATTCAGTCAAGGTTAGGATAAATGAGGTTAGCCTGACCTTGGCAATGCTAATTTTATTTTCTTTCCAGAACTTGTGATGGCTTCAACTTGGCAGAAAGCTCAGGAATTGTACAACTGGATCCTTGAGAGTGGAGGTGGGTAGAGATGCTGTCCTAAAGAGGAATTTACACAGAAACAGCATGATCATGAAGGATAAAACCTAGAAGGAACATGATCCTTACATGAGCCCACATTATTTTTGCTAGGCAGATTGTCTGTTTTCCTTTTCCATGATCATGAACTTCCCTTAAGTCTTAAAAATACATCTCAGGGCCACACCAGCTGGTTACAGTAAAGAAAGAGGATGCCGATTTCCCCTGCCCATAGCTGGGAACTGTAGGCAGCTTCCTATTCAGTGCACAGTGGGTTCTGACCAAATGGTGAAATGTTTGCTTGGGATTGCCTGTTAAATGTGGAATATTAAAGAAAGTGATTGAAATTTTAAAAAAAGGGCATATTTGTGTCTCATTAGGAAGCTTTAGGAGACCAAAGAGTTAATTATTTGAGATTTAAACTCCTTGTGATGCTGGTAAAACCTATTGCCAAATAAAATATTGACAGAAATCACTCCTCAGTGTTTTAGGCGACCAAAGAGTTAATTCTTTCAGATTTAAACTCCTTGTGATGCTGGCAAAACCTTTTCCCAAATAAAATATTGACAGAAACCACTCCTCAGTGTTTTAGGAGACCAAAGAGTTAATTATTTGAGATTTAAACTCCTTGTGATGTTGGTAAAACCTATTCTCAAAGAAAACATTGACAGAAACCACTCCTCAGTGTTTGAGATTTGACATTTTGCAGTTGGGAGACTTCAGATCTTCAACAGTTAGAGGTTCTGCCTGTCCAGTTTGGTCTCACAGGAGTCAGTTGGATCCCTGGAGTTAAATGCAAGGAAAAGCTACCAAAATGACATGAAGGTGAAATGGCAAACCTGCATGGTGGCTCTGGACAGGGGAAGGACATGGGGGATAGTGCCAGAGGTTGTAAAGACACATAGATGTGCTGCTAAGGGACATGGTTTAGCACTGGAGTTGGTAGAATTAGGTAATGCTTGGACTGGATGATCTTAAAGGCCTTTTCCAACCAAAAAGTTTCTATGATTCTATGTTTTGGGACTTGAGTTTAGACTGAGAGTCTAAATTCAGATTCAAGTCTTATAATGGGCTGAAACAGATGGCATCCAGAAATGGAGTATGAAAGAGCTCTTGACACAACCCATAAGAGGAACAGCAAAGAACTGGAAGGTTTTAGAAGGGATGAGGATTAGCAGAGCAATGTGGACAGGGATGGCATTAAAAAAACCAAACATAATCCACTGCAGGACTCAGCAGGGTAGAGAACTTCTGCAAGGAATCCAAGGCTAGAACACTGAGAGGGGTATGGGGCTTGGGACTGGCAGGTCAGGAATCCTTCTGGGGGATTTTTAGCACCCCAGCATCTGCTGGGAAAGTAGCACAGCTGGCTGTAGGCAATCTGGGAGGCTCCTGGAGCACCTAGAAAACAACTTCTTAAGACAAGAAATTAACAGCCCTACCTGAGGGGCTGCGTTATTGGACCTGTTGGTCACAGGATTTTGGATCACAGGATGTTAAGGGTTGGTAGGGACCTCTGAAGATCATAGAGTCCAACCCCCCCTGCTAGAGCAGGACCACAGAATCTAACACAGGTCACACAGAAACACATCCAGATGGGGATGGAAAGTCTCCAGAGAAGGAGACTCCACAACCTCTCTGGGCAGCCTGTTCCAGTGCTCTGTGACCCTCACAGTGAAGAAGTTCCTCCTCATAATTCTATGATCTTGCTATGATTCTATGATTGATTCTATGATTCTGTGATTGATTCTGTGATTCTATGATTGATTCTATGATTCTGTGATTTTATGATTGATTCTATGATTTTGTGATTCTGTGATTGATTCTATGATTCTGTGATTCTATGATTGATTCTATGATTGATTCTATGATTCTATGATTCTATGATTGATTCTGTGATTCTAGGATTCTGTGATTCTATGATTGATTCTATGATTTTGTGATTCTATGATTGATTCTATGATTCTGTGATTCTATGATTGATTCTATGATTCTGTGATTTTATGATTGATTCTGTGATTCTAGGATTCTGTGAGTCTGTGATTGATTCTATGATTCTGTGGTTCTATGATTGATTCTATGATTGATTCTATGATTCTGTGATTCTATGATTGATTCTATGATTCTGTGATTTTATGATTGATTCTGTGATTCTAGGATTCTGTGAGTCTGTGATTGATTCTATGATTCTGTGGTTCTATGATTGATTCTATGATTGATTCTATGATTGATTCTATGATTCTGTGATTCTATGATTGATTCTAGGATTCTGTGATTGATTCTATGATTCTACAGTGTATGGGATGTGCCAGCTCTGGCTGCTTGTTTTGCATTTCAGATCCAAGGACAGCATCATGGCCCCTGGTGTATTCTCCACTTCCAGTCACACTTCTCTTTGCCTCCTACCTCTTGATTGTGACACTGGGGCCCTTCTACATGCGTCAGCGGGAAGCGCTGCAGCTGCGGGGCTTGCTGCTGGCCTACAATCTCAGCATGATGACATTATCAAGCTACATGTTTTATGAGGTGAGGAGACAGGACTGGCTCCTAGGTAAGCAGCCAGGATGTGTTTGAAAGCCAGAGGCATTTCAGCAGCTTTTGCTGATGGACTCAAAGGAAAGGACTAGAAGCCAACTTGAGCTTTGCTCTGGTGAGACTTCAGCTGGAGTACTGCATTCAGGTCTGGAGTCCTCAATACAGGAAGGACATGGAGCTGATGGAGAGGGTCCAGAGGAGGGCTACAAAAAGGATCAAGGGGTTGGAACACCTCTGCTACAAGGACAGGCTGAGGGAGCTGGGGGTGTTCAGTCTGGAGAGGAAAGGGTTCAAGGGAGACCTAATAGCAGCTTCCAGAAGGGAGCCTACAAGAAAGATGGAGAGAGACTGTTTACAAAGGCCTGCAGTGACAGGATGAGGGGCAATGGCTTCAAACTAGAGAAGAGCAGATTTAGATTGGATGGTAGGAACAAGTTCTTTACCATGAGGGTGGTAAAACATTGCAACAGGTTGCCCAGGAAGGTAGTTGAGGCCCCATCCCTGGAGATATTCAAGTGGAAGCTCAACAGGGCTCAGGCCAACTTGATCTAGTTGAGGATGTCCCTGACGACTGCAGAGGGGGTTGGACCAGATGACCTTTGGAGGTCCCTTCCAATCCAGGCTATTCTATGATTCTATGGCTCCATTTTGCCACAAAAGGAGCAGTATAGCCCAAAGCATATCTCATTTCCTCCCATTTCTTCATCTTCCTCTCCCTCATAAAATTAACATCGAAAGGTTCCTGGAAGAAGGAGTTGAAAGTTGAGATCTCACTGCTTGTGGGAGTGTATGGAGGACAAGGAACCTCCTCATTTTGTTTCAGGCTTAGTATCCAGGCTTACATTGTCCTCTCCGAGAGTGCCAAATACACTGCAGCTTGCTTCTGCAGAGAGTATTGCTCACCAGCCTTTCTGCAAGCCTTTCCCCAGGTCATGTAGACCCCCAAAAACTCTCTGAGGGAACTCTGGCCAAAAGAGGTTTGAAAAAAATGCTGATGTCACAAATTTGCTCTTTTGCTTTACAACACAATTTGTTAAATTTGAAGCAAATTGCAATTTTTGGGGGGGGTGCAAATCCAGCTATGAAAATTGTTTGTCTGTGCTTGGTTGGTCTGTTATACCAGTTACTTGGTCCAGGTTTTGGCTTTCCAATTAACAGGCAAATTTGATCAGCAAAATCTAAACAGCTCCAGAGGAGGGCCATGAAGATGAGCAGAGGGTTGGAGCTCCTCTCCTATGAGGACAGGCTGAGAGAGTTGGGGTTGTTCAGTGTGGAGAAGAGAAGGCTGGGAGGAGACCTTATTGTGGTCATCCAGTGTCTGAAGGGGGCTACAAGAAAGCTGGGGAGGGACTTTTCAGGGTGTCAGGTAATGATAGGACTAGGGGGAATGGATCCAAACTAGCAGAGGGAAGATTTAGATTAGAGGTTAGGAAGAAATTCCTCCCCATGAGGGTGGTGAGACACTGAAAGAGGTTACCCAGGGAGGTGGTGGAAACCTCATCCCTGGAGGTGTTTAAGGCCAGGCTGGATGTGGCTCTGAGCAACCTGATGTAGTGTGAGGTGTCCCTGCCCATGGCAGGGGGCTTGGAACTGCATGATCCTTGAGGTCCCTTCCAACCCTAACAATTCTGTGATTCTGTGAAATCCCAAGAGGATGGAATCTGTGCAGAGGAAAGCAGTTGTCAGAGAGATTCTGAAGCCTAGAATTCACTGTTCCTTCTGAAGTGTTTTTGAGCACTCCAGAGACTGCAGCAAGAATGACAAATATCCTCAATACGAATTTTCATTTCAGATTCCAACGAGGCTGTGAAGTACTTTGTTTTAGTTTTGGTACTATTTACTCAGCTGTATATAAATTGCATGGATTTTTTCCTGCCAGTGAGTACTAGATTAAGTCCCTATTACCTGAGTATTAATATGCACATATTTTTTTTTTTTTGAACAGATGCTGTTGAACAGAAAAATGGATCTCTTTTGCTTTTCTTTTGTTTCAGTTTCTAGTGACTTCAGTCTTGGGCAACTACAGCTACCTGTGCCAGCCAGTGGATTACAGCCAAAGTGAACTAGGAATGAGGGTACAGTTCTATAAAAGGCTTGCATGAAGCCCTGCTCTTCCCATGGGTATCCAGATTGTTTTGCTCATAAAAACAATTTGCATGCTTAAGAAGGCTTTTTGCTCCAGTTTGCTGCTTGTAAAGCTGTTCTACTAAATTGTCTGCTTCAGTAGTTGTGCTTCCCTTTCAGTTCTCTATAATTTATTCTGCTCAGTCAACACAGCCATCTAGGTTCTCTCTGATCACTGGAGTGATCCTTCAGTCTGAAGAGAGATGTCTGGTATTGATATGGCAAGTATTGAAACAGATGTGACTCTTTCCACTGACTATAGAAAGATTCTGGGTGATCATTAGCAATCACAAAACCAATTTTTTATATCCTCAGCTTTGCAATCTTACTTACATTTCTTTTAGCAGGGAAAGTTGACTAAAACTATTCATTGTCTGACTTACATTTCTTTTAGCAGGGAAAGTTGACTAAAACTATTCGTTGTCTGACCATCACAGAGAGGTTTGCATCTCACCAGCTTTAGCTTTCCAAAATGCTGCCTGAGTTTTTGCTGTTTTGTTTTGTTGTTTTTTTTTTTTTCCTGCTTGAATTCAGAGCTATTATGTTTTGCTTCCAGATATAAGCAGGCTTTGAACAGATGCAGGCATGGATATTGTCTTTTGAGTTTTTCAGGTGCTTGCCATCAGGCTAGAAACACTTTCTGAGTAGCTCACCCTTGCCAAGTCAGAGCAAGCAGCACAGCTAACGAAGTATCTAAGCAACCCTGAATGCCTTTCCCCTTCCCAGCACAACAAAGCAAAACCACAGCCATAAAAGAGCCCTACCCCTGGGTTTTCCCCTTTGGGTGGGCAGCGTTCACACAGGGCATGGCTGAAAATCTCAGGCCGTGAGAGGAGCGGTGCCTTTGAGGTCTAACAGCGTTTCTCTGTGCTGCCCAGCAGATGGCAAGAGTGTGTTGGTGGTTCTTCTTCTCCAAAGTCATCGAGCTGCTTGATACGGTAAGGAGGGCTCGGCTGGGCTCGGCTCCGCCGCGGGGCTGCGGCTGTAGATAAATCACTGCCGTGTCACAAAGGGGAAGGTGCCGACAGCTGCTGTGTTTGCCTCATCCTGTATCGATCGGGCTGATGCTTTTCAGTAAATGCTGTTCTCAAGTGTCCTGCTCTTCCCGTTTGTGGGAATGAGGATGGACCTGTTAAAGCAGTGGGCACAGCTTCAGTGTTGTGTTCTTTAACAGCATGTGGCTTGCAAGGGTCCAGCTCTACCACTGGATAGCACGCTGCTAGGTTTCCTCAGCAGCCCCTTTCCAGAAGAAAAGAATTGCTGCTGTGCCAATCTGCCTGTCTCTGTTTCAGTGGATCACAGATCACAGGAGGTTAGGGGTTGGAAGGGACCTCTGGAGATCTTCAAGTCCAACCCCCCTGCCAGAGCAGGACCATAGAATCTAGCACAAGTTGCACGGGAACACATCCAGACAGGGCTGGAAAGCCTCCAGAGAAGGAGACTCCACAATCTCTCTGGGGAGCCTGTTCCAGTGCTCTGTCACCCTTACAGTAAAGGAATTCCTCCTCAGGTTGAGATGGAACTTCCTCTGCTGTAGTTTACATCAGTTGCCCCTTGTCCTATCCCAGGGCACAAGTGAGCAGAGGCTGTCCCTTCCTTCCTGACAGCCCATCCTCAGATATTTATAGATATTGATTAAATCCCTTCTCAGTCTTCTCCTCTCCAGACTGAACAGCCCCAGGTCTCTCAGCCCTTCCTCATAAGGCAGTGCCCCAATCCCTTAATCATCCTTGTAGCCCTCCAGCACCCTTCTTGTGGGTGGTCATTCTCTCCTAATCGTTGTGTTAGGGAAGAAGCTTTAACCCTGGCTGTTGACAGATGGTCCCCCAAAATCTTAGCTACCAGTTGATTAAGACAGTGAGCCAGAGTCAGCCAGGCTCTGCATTGCCTGTCTGGCTGAGTAATAGTGGTTAGCTGAGCAATAAAGAAGCTGCAGATGTACAGGTATCTGCCCTGCTACAAACTTTCCCTGTTGTGGGTTAAATATTTGTGTCCCATGTGAAATTGAAAGCTTCCCTGGAAACAGTACCAATTTCTAGCTGCTCTTCAGGCCTTCTCCTATACTATAAATGAACTAAGTAAATGGCTGAACTCACAGAGCAATCCCACCCCTCTGCTTGGTCAGCAGGAATAAGCTGGCATCCTAGCCTAAGACTTTGCAGATTTTTAGGGTATAAGCTGACAGCACATTGTCTGAAAAGTGAATCACAGGATCACAGGATGTTAGAGGTTGGAAGGGACCTCAAGAGATCATCAGGTCCAACTCCCCTGCCAGAGCAGCATCACTTAGGGTAATCTGCACAGGAATGCATTCAGGTGGGTTTGGAAAGTCTCCAGACAAGGAGACTCCACAACCCCTCTGGGCAGCCTGTTCCAGGGCTCTGTCACCCTCACTGGAAATAAATTTCTCCTCATGTTGAGCTGAAATCTTCTCTGTTCAAGTTTGAACCTGTTGTTCCTTGTTTTATTAGTGTGAACCACCAAAAAGAGCCTGGCCCCCTCCACTTGACACCCACCCCTCAGCTATTGATAGACATTGATCAGATCCCCTCTCAGTCCTCTCTTCTCCAGACTAAACAGCCCCAGGGCTCTCAGTCTCTCTTCACAGGGGAGATGCTCAAGTCCCCTAAGCATCCTCCTGGCTCCCTGTTGGATTCTCTCCAGCAGGTCTCTGTCTCTCAGATAATACAGGATCTACTGCATTCAATTCCACCAGCTCTCATCAACAGCAGAGAAAATTGATTTGGGAGATCCAGAATCATCATTAACTGTATTGATCCCGTTTTTTTTTTTTTTTTAGTGTAAAATCTCTCTTGTGCAAACACATCATCTGAAGGTTTTCCTTTGCCTGCCTTCTCTCAGGTTTTCTTTATTCTGCGCAAGAAACAAGAACAGGTCACCTTTCTGCACGTGTACCATCATGGCACCATGCTCTTCAACTGGTGGTCAGGGGTCAAATATGTGCCTGGAGGACAAGGTATGCTTCTGGAGGCACCTTGTGGTTCAGTTTTGATTCTTCTGTGGAGGTAAGCTGAACAGTGCAGATGGGCTGATGGGCAGGTAGGAAGCTCACCTACTTCCATGTGTGTTGCAGTTGATGCCATCTGAATCACAGGACAATATCTTTGCTGTCACAGAACCATTGTGGTTGGAAAAGACCTTTGAAGTCCAACTGTTATCTAACCCTGCAAAGTCTGGTGCTAAACCATGTCCATCAGCACCACATCTCTGTTGTCTTTCAAACGCCTCCAGAGATGGGGATTCAACCACCTCCCTAAGGAGCCTGTTCCAGGGTTTGAGAACCCTTTCAGTGAAGAAATGTCTTCTAATATCCAAGTGCTAAGACTAGTTTTCATGAAATCTGGAGAGAACCTGCATACTTGTAGCCACTAAACACTCTGTTTTAACACTGGAGATGTGTCAGCATGCTCAAATGTGGTAGGAATGGCAGAGAGGGGGGATGACCTCAGCTCTTTCCCTCTAGAAAAAGGGCAGGATTGATAAGAAGATGGTTAATCAGACCAGCAGTACTGCTCAGCTCTTGGGGCTATTCAGACTGATAGGTAAGGAATATAATATGTGAACATAAGGAAAAGCTTTTTCCATTGTGAGGGTGACAAAACACTGGAACAGGCTGCCCAGAGGGGTTGTGGAGTCTCCTTCTGTGGAGACATTCAAAATCCCACCTGGACACCTTCTTGTGTGACCTGCTCTAGGTGACCCTGCTCTGGCAGGGGGTTTGGACTTGATGATCTTTGAGGTCCCTTCCAACCCCTGACATTCCATAATTCTGTGATTCACTGCCTCCTCCAGAATGCATCCAAAGAGAGACAATACCATCCTCTCCAAGGTCTATATCTATCTCCACCAAAACAACTGCTCCCTCACTCTGCCATTCAGCTGGGCCTGGTGCAGCAGCCCAGCTTTCAGTTTTCTCCTTCTTGTTCTGTGTCCAGCCCAGTCCCCACTCCCTTTCTGGTCTGTGTTCAGACTGTTTCTCCTGTTTGCTCCACTAAAAGAGGACCACCTGAGTCCTAGGCCACTTATAGGTAGGCTCTATGCAAGATGCTGGCATATTCTGGTTTGGGAAACCATTTTCACTACATGGCCTTGACACCATAAGGTCAACAATTCCTTCTTCTGCCTTGGAAGCTCTTCTCTGTCTCTGAACACTACATATGGGATGGATACATGCTGAAAGGAAGAGGGACAGTGTGACATGCTGCTTAGGCAGAGTCTGGATTGAAGATTTCTGCATAGCAGTGATATGATGTGTTTTGAAACCATCATAGAATTGTTAGGGTTGGAAGGGACCTCAAGGATCATCCAGTTCCAACTCTCCTGCCATGGGCAGGGACACCTCACACTAGATCAGGTTATTCACAGCCACATCCAGCCTGGCCTTCAAAACCTCCAGGGATGAGGCTTCCAGCACCTCCCAGGGCAACCTGTTCCAGTGTCTCACCACCCTCATGGGGAAGAATTTTTTCCTAGCATCCAATCTGAATCTGCCCATTTCTATTTTTACTCCATTCCCCCTAGTCCTATCACTACCCAACACCTTAAAAAATCCCTCCCCAGCTTTCTTGTAGACCCCTTCAGATCCTGGAAGGCCACAATAAGGTCTCTCCTCCAGACTGAACAGTCCCAACTGTCTTAGTCTGTCTCCACAGGAGAGGTGCTCCAGCCCTCTTATGAAGACAGACTGAGAGAGTCTCATCATAGTGGCTATGAGACCATCGCAGGGTTAATCTTGAACACTTTGTGTGTCTTACTCATCCTGACTTCTTTACTCCTCAGCCTTCTTTATTGGGATGCTAAACTCCTTTGTACACATCTTCATGTATGGCTACTATGCCCTGGCCAGCCTGGGACCACAGATGCACCGTTACCTCTGGTGGAAACGTTACCTAACCATCATGCAGCTGGTAAGGAGTTCCATGGGTTTGTCTCTGCACTTCACCTGTCCTTTGTGATGGTTCCTGCTGTCTGTATCTTTCCCCTCACCCACCCAAGTTGTTCTCTTTGCTCCCTGTGGAAATCATCATGTCTTTTCTGTGTGACAGTCTTTCCCCCTCTGGAGCCCTGAAAACAATCTGATTGTTAAGAAGGGCAGTACAGTAACTCAGGGAAATTTTGGAGGCTCAATAGAGCAGATTGAGAAGCTTTCAGTCTGTTTCTTCAAAAGGGAAGAATGTGTCTAACTGCAGGCAAACAGGCTAGTTAAAGAAAAATAGAACCATAGAATGGGCTGGAAGGGACCTACAAAGGTCATACTAGTCCAACCCCCCCTGCAGTGGGCAGGGATATCCCCCATTCAATCAGGTTGCCCAGAGCCCTGTTGAGCCTGACCTTGAATATCTCCAAGGATGGGACCTCAATTACCTCCCTGAGCAACCTGTTCCAGTGTTCACCACCTTCATGGCACTGAACTTGTTCCTAATATCCAATCTAAATCTCCTCTTCTCTGATTTCAAACCGTTGCTCCTTCTCCTATCCCTGCTGAGTTTTGCAAACAGTCCCTCTGCAGCCTTCTTGGAAGCCCCCTACAGAATCCTTTAGGACTTTCCTTGCCTCATCTCTAAAAGCAGACAAATCCTGACAGCCCTGTGGTTTTTCAAACACACAGCATAAAATCAGCACTCCACTGCTGATTGTATGATTATAGTGAACATATATAGTGATATATGCTGACAATGATTATAGTGAAGCATCTGCAAAAGTTAATTTGACACAACGAGATTTTTATGCAAAGAAAAAAGTATTCAGTTACCAGAGAAGAGGAAGGTAAAACAGTGGTGCACTGAAGGCTGGTCCAGACCTCTTTATTTATTCTGAATGGTGAAATCAGAACAAGAAAGCATTGCAGGAGATGAAAAGGTATTTGTAATGCAAAGTAAAGCAGAAGAAATCAGTTTGTATTTCACATGCTTTTGGTAGGTAGGACTCATTGCTTCAGAGTATTAAGAGAAGTGACAATGGAGTGAAAATGGAATGAAAAAAAAACAAAGAAACAAGGATGAACGTTCAAATGAATCAAAGTAGCACCTGTAGTTGCTCTCTGTAAGCTAAAATGCAACCCAAAATCATTATGAGGATAATAATCTGATTGCCAGTGGGCAAGAGGAGTCTCCCACCTTTAATTTCCATGTTCTAAGATCTCAGTTACTGTCCTGTGACTAGAGAAGTGGCATAAGAGCAGTGGGTTGCTTCTAGGCAGGAGAGGTTGGATTCCAAACCTGGATTTGGTTTGGATTCCAAACTCCCTGCAGCACTGGGCAAGCCTCAATGTCTGGTGGACACCTTTCACGTTCAGAAAACACTGTTGGTCTTAAAAGAGACGTTCTCAGAGATGTCTGGAGAGGCAAGTAGGCGATACTCTGGGTTGAGAACACTGCTAGGATGTTGTGATCCTCTTTATGACACCCCAGGAGTCAGCTGAGGCATGTAGTCTCATGTAGGTTCCCTAATCTGCCTGCTTCTTTTCTTCCCCCCCTTCCAGTGCCAGTTCGTAGCCATCGCTGCTCACTCCTCCTACAACCTCTTCACAGAATGTCCCTTCCCTGATGGCTTCAACACCGCAGTCTTCCTCTACATTCTCAGCCTCATTGCTCTCTTCCTGCACTTCTACTACTGGACCTACCTTAAAGGAAAGCAGGAGAAGCTAACTTAAAGGAAATCAAAGAGGATGCAGAGGATGCAGTCTGATGAACTCGCACACTCTCTGCTGCTTCTAACATAGGTGCATGAGGAAGGTGTATTTGGGTGGTGTGTGTGAGGTTCCTCTATGCAGTCTCACAGTTGCCTTTGAATATCTCAAGCTAGGGATTAAAAAGGAATAACAGCCTCAGGGATTAAGGTGTTGAGGAGCAGGCTTAATTAAGCTGATGCAAAGACAAGCCAAGTAGCCATCAGTACAGCAGCCTTTGTGAAATCAGCACCAGAGGACCTTCTCCATTAGACCATCTATTAGCTTGGTTTGCAAGGTCTAGCATCCAACCATGATTCACAGGATCACAGGATGTTAGGGGTTGGAAGGGACCTCTGGACATCTTCCAGTCTAACCCCCCCTGCCAGAGCAGGACCATAGAATCTAGCAGAGGTCACACAGGATTCCTTGGATCATTTCTTAGGCTGCAGAGGATTTCTTTGCATCCATAAGACTACCTCACCTTACCATTCTAGATCAGGCAGGGTCAGGTGCCTCCAGCCTTTGAAAGCAGTGTCCAGGTAACAGCAACAGTCAGGAACCTGTGCACTGCATCCCAGCTTTCCCAATTAAAGAAGGTCCCATGAGGAATGGGGTGAATTACAGCTCTGTGGCCCTGATGGTTTAATTCTATATTGGTTTAAGCATGAAGGAAGTTGGTTGCTATGTCAAACTGGACAGGTGCTTCTGATCTTTCATGATCCTGAAGCTAAAGAAGGCCTTGGCACTTTCAACCTAAGAAAGGAACTAATGGAATAAGAATCATCCCATACCATTTTCTGGAACGTGTATTTGCCTTTGGTTGCTCTCATACCAACAGAGAACATTTAATGCATGAAAGATTCTTCCTTATAGATGCCATATTTTTGAATGGAAAGAAGAGATTGAGGTTCCCTATTAATTACTCTTTTTCCCCCCCCTAGCATCCTCTAGGTGATCTCAGCACTGATTGTATTACTTGTGAGGGTCTTTATATTAGCAGTGAAGATAAAAGTGCATTGGTATAGCTGAGAAACAGATACTTGAAGTATTCGTTCTTTGCTCCTTCAGATTGCTCTCACTTGTCTTCATTCTTCTGTTTTAAATTGAGTTATCACACTTGGTAGAGTCCACTTGGGGCACCCTGTTGTGAGAAGAGCAAAAACCTGAGAGTAGAGGCACATGCCCCTGGAACTGGAAAGAGAATAAAGGCACAGAATGAGATTTCCTGTTTAAGATCAAGTCTCCAGAGTTGAAGATTACCTCACAGCAATGCACTGGAAGTCAAAGGGGCTGGGAATGCTAAATTGCAAGTCAAAGATGGTTCATGTACTCTGGCAGAGTTCAGAAGTTGGATGGTGAATGGAAAATACCCTGTCACAGCTGGAGGTGTAGAAATGTCTGTGCCGAGTATTGGTTCCCCCAACGTCGATGGCAAAGCCTGCAGCTTTCACTGGAAACAGGATGGCACAGCTGTGTGGAAAACAGTGCACACTGCTGCCCAGCCTGCTTGGAGTGTCAGCAGAATGGAGGGCTAGCCAAGCTTAGTAAAGGGCTTTTAAGGGGGCAGCTGTGTGCAAGTCTCCCCCTTCTGAAATCACAGTATCANTGACACCCACCCCTCAGCTATTGATAGACATTGATCAGATCTCCTCTCAGCCTTCTCTTCTCCAGACTAAACAGCCCCAGGGCTCTCAGTCTCTCTTCACAGGGAGATGCTCAAGTCCCCTAAGCATCCCTGTGGCTCTCCATTGGATTCTCTCCAGCAGGTCTCTGTCTCTCTTGAACTGGGGAGCCCCAAACTGGACACCGGATTGCAGGTGTGGTCTCATCAGGACACAGTAGAGAGATAGAAGAACTTCCCTAGCCCTGCTGGATACAGCTTTCCTAATACATCCCAGGATCCCATTGGCTCTCTTGGCCACAAGAGCACATTGCTGTTCCATGGAGAACTTGCTGTCCACCAGAAAGTCAGGGTCATAACATGTTGTTAGAGAAGTTTCCATTCACAAGGTATAAAGCAGAATGCAAATGGCCTTCTGAAATGAATGAGCCTCATATCTGGTAGTGCTCAACATCTTTCCTGCTGTCTAGGTCAATGTAAATTATGGATGTCCTGATCAAATTACTTTTGAATTAACCAGACCATTTACTCAGTGGTGATTTTCTCTCTGAAGATAAATGAGAGGGATTCTCATTTTAATCAAAACAAAAATACAGAAATCAAATACTATTTAATGTGGGTTTGGCTTTTTTGTTGGGTTTTTTTTTTCCATCACTGTCTGATAGAAAATTTCCAGAGAAATTTAGGCTTAAAATTGCAAGACAATGTAAAATACAGGAATATGGATTGAGTATTAGCTATTGGTTTATTTTTCTTTTCATTTTACTTTTTTTGAATGCTATTAGAAAATGTGGCAAGGTAGGTAACTTTTCTTTAAAAAAAAAAAAAGGCTCAGGAATGACTCTGAACAATTAACAAAGCAAAATCAAAACACAGTAGATTGTTTTACAGAATAAATGAAAATCTGTTTGCTACAGATGTAAAACACCTCCAAGCCAAACATTAAAACAAACAAAAAAAAAAAAGATCAGCTGACTCTCTATATACAGAACAGTGTGAATTTGCTGGATTCATTAATTAATAACTTTTGAGGATTAGGGCTTGATAAATGGAGTGCTCACATCCAGATGTTTACTGTCATTTGTCAGTGGCCTTGCACTTAATCCTGCTGAACAGGAAATCTGAGTCTTTTCTCTGGGGTCTCCCTTAGGGACTGTGGCATTCTCTCTCCCTGGCCTGAATCATCTCAACAGAGGATCAGGCTGCTGGGGAATTAAGTAAGTGAAGGAGGCACAGATTTGCCTTTAACCCTTTCTGTTTCTTCTCAGACTCCCTCACCATCTGCCATGATGGGAATGTTCTTTAGTCAACACATGGAAAAGCAAAAAGCCATCCATGCCATCCCTTGAGGCACATTTAATGGGTCCCTGTCCCCACAAATGTGTCAAAGCAAATACATTTAGTCCCACCACCACTGAGGAGGAGGAGGGCTGTGGGCAGATTAAGGCTCTAGAGGCTGATCACAGAATCACACAGAAACATTCAGGTTGGAAAAGATCCTCAGGATCACCAAGTACAACCCTACTCTACAAGGTTCACCCCTAAAACCATACCCTCAAGCACCACATCCAAACCACCTTGAAACACATCCAGGCTTGGGGACTCCACCACCTCCCTGGGCAGCACATTCCAATGCCTGAACACTCTTGCCCTGAAAGAATGTTTCCTAATGTCCAGTCTAAACCTACCCAGTGGCAGCTTGAGGCCATTCCCTCTTCTTCTATCACTAATTACCTGTGAGACCAGCATCAGCAAGCCACAACCTCCTTTCAGGTAGTTGTAGAGATCAGTGAGGTCTCCCCTCAGCCTCCTCTTTTCCAAGCTAACCAGCCCCAGCTCCTTAAGTCACTCTTCATCAGATTTATTCTCCAGACCCTTCCCCAGCTTCCTTGCCCTCCTCTGCACTGGATCCAGCACCTCCACATCTCTCTTGTATTGAAGTGCCCAAAACTGGACACAATACTTGAGGTGTGGCCTCATCAGAGCTGAGGACCAGGGGACAATCCCCTCCCTGCTCCTGCTGGATGTAGATCTCCACATCTCAGCACTGCATTTTTACTTTCTGGGATGTTGCTACTCCACAGCCACTCTCAGTGACAGAAAAGGCCCAAGAGGGACTTTTTAGGGTGTCAGGTAATAATAGGACTAGGGGGAATGGAACAAAACTAGAAATGGGTAGATTCAGATTGGATGTTAGGAAGAAGTTTTTCCCCATGAAGGTTGTGAGACACTGGAACAGGTTTCCCAGGGAGGTGGTGGAAGCCTCATCCCTGGAGGGTTTTGCATCCAGGCTGGATGTGGCTCTGGGCAACCTGATGTAGTGTGAGGTTGGAAGGGGGGTTGGAACTGGATGATCCTTGAGGTCCCTTTCAACCCTAACAATTCTATGATTCTATGATGGCTGCACAGGGCATAAGGATATGTTCTTTCTTTTCTCCCTGTGGAGGTGTTGCTAAAGCAACCTTTAGATGAAAAGATAGACAATCTCTAGCTTGGACAGTGTTTCTTCTTCTCCAAAGCTTGTATGGGCTCTCATAGCTGATAGCTGGTAATGTAGAGCTTCTTGAAATTGCATTCAAGCAACCCTTTGATGCTGCCTAACCAGGGGAGTCCAATTTAGTAGCCACCTCTCCAGCCTCAGACCTGCAATTGTAGTTGTGGGATAAGGCACTCCTGGTGCTGTGTGGACCAGATTGGGGGCTACAAAAGCAACATCCCAGACAGAGAGCATGAGAGCAGGTGTTATAACTGGAGTTGGTAGTGGAAGCTGAAGGGAATGGTAAATTTTGATGTGGATGTGCTAGAGTGCATGGCAGTGATTGCCTGTGGCCCATGAGCTCAGGGCAGAAAAATACTTGTTGCTAAATCACATTCTTTGTCAGTAGATGTTTCATCCCCTTGAACATCACCCTCCCGTTTTATTTTCACCCTTTTCTCCTCTCTCTGATATCCAGATACCACACTGGATTCTCAGACTTGTTACAGCTGCAAAGTGCTTGCATTCTACTCAAAATGCTATACACAGCAGCTGCATTTTCCTGCTCTATCAATGAATATTTCACCTTCTCTTCATTAGGATTTTCACTGAGGCTTTCAGCAAGATGAATGTGAGCAGCTCTGGGTTTTGTTTTTTGATGTTGTGTTTTTTTTTTTTCTTCCTCTGCAGTTTAGCATAATCCCATCTGCCTGCAAATTTAGAATGTGAATGCTGCAAAGCAACATTTAAAAGGACTGGAAACTTGGGTTTTAATCAAGGAAGAATTTAAATTCAGTGTAATCTCTCCCAGGCAACTGAGAGGCACTGCTCCCTGTTGTTGTTGAGGGAGGATTTCTGCAAGTGCCCCTAGGATTGAGAGGGGTGGTGTAGGAAGAAGGTTTGAGAATGGATGTTTTGGTTGGGGATTTTTTTTATGAGAGGTGCTTGGAAGAGGAGATCTCTGATGGTTAGCAACCATATGTCCCTCTAGGGGACTGGAGTTTGTTCTCAGAGCCTTTGGGGAGTCATCTAATGCAATGGCAGGTCACAGGGTGGTTGCAAGCAAAGGGAAAATGTCACACTTGTGGGAAGAGGCCCCTGGAAGGGAGTTTTGCTGATGGGGAGAAGGATGTGGATGTTCAAACACATGCAGAAACAGCAGGCTAAATGAAAAAGGTACAGAGGTGAGGGAGCAGACATGGGTGCTGGTAAATCACCTGTTTCATGCTGTATTACTGGTTATATTTGTATGCAAATAAAAGCTCAGTTGAGTGTCTGTGAATGCCTGCCATCAGCCCTGTGGAAAGGATGTACTGAACAGACTGCAGAGGTGTTTGTTTTGACAGGCAGGTGCCACAGCTCCTGGGGTGAAATGTATTAATTTTGACTAGTATTGCCTCTAGGAGAGCTGCATGAACTCGTGTAGGGATGTTCCCTCTTGAAAAAAAAGAGAGATTATTCCGTAGGCAGGGTTTGAGGGGAAAATATGTTGCATTAGAGGAGCTGACACAACTGGAGAAAAGAATAATTTTCCACTGTGCAATCTTCCTCCTCTGGCTATAATCCCTGGCTATAATCCCTGGCATGCATTGATGACAGATCAGCCATTATTTATTGGGGTGCCCAGGTGTGGTGGTTTGACCCACCACAGAGAGGGACCTGGGAGTGCTGGGTGACAAGAGCTGAACATGAACCAGCAGTGTGCCCAGGGGGCATGGAAGGTCGATGGCATCTTGGCTTGGATCAGGAATAGTGTGGCCAGCAGCACTAGGGATGGAATTCTGCCCTGTACTCAGCACTGGTGAGGCCTCACCTTGAGCACTGTGTGCAGCTCTGGGCCCCTCACTGCAAGAAAGATTTTGAGGAGCTGGAGCAGGTCCAGAGGAGAGTAATGAAACTGGGGAAGGGACTGGAGGGAAAGGCTGATGAGGAGAGGCTGAGGGAGCTGGGGGTGTTCAGCCTGGAGAAGAAGAGACTCAGGGGGAACCTTATCACACTCACAACTACCTGAAGGGAAGTTGCAGTAAGGTGGGGATCAGGCTCTTCTGCCAGGCAGCTTGTGACAAGATGAGAGGGCATGGCCTGAAGCTGTGCCAGGGGAGGTTTAGGTTGGATGTTAGAAAGCACTTCCTGATAGAAAGGGGAATTAGACACTGGAATGGACTGCCCAGGGAGGTGGTGGAGTTGCTGTCTGTCCTCTAGGTGATCCTGCTCCGGCAGGGGAGCTGGACTGGATGATCCTTTGAGGTCCCTTCCAACCCCTAACATTCAGTGATTCTGTAATTCTGTAAAAACATCACTGCAGTGATGCCACTTGGGAGGCAAAATAGGTTCTCCACTTAATATTTTCTATACTTCTGTTAGAAACACAACAAATCCACAAGAGTGGATTTGTAGTATTTGTATACATACTTAGTATATTCCCCTGCAGACCTTGAAGAGGATAGATGAGTTCATAGTTTGATTATAGAAAATAAGATCTCAGCACTGATTGTATTACTGAACTGTAGCTGAACTTGTTGTGTAAAGCTGCTTCGATTCCTTTTATCCAATAAAACATGCATCGATTGAAATTTATCAGCCTTGGGTGTGGGATTAAGAATGCATCAAAGGGAAAGGGACAGTTTGCAGAGGCTAAGGTGAAGGTAGCCTGGGTAGAAATGTTCGCTGCTGGCTTTGGAAGCACCTTTTGAAGCTGCACCAGTTCCGAGATAAATTGGAGGCGGGGGGAGGAGAGCAAAGCAAACCAAATCCAAATACTCAATCCCTTTGTTCTCATTACACTGGTTGGGAGGGAAGGGGGAGCACAACCCAAGAGGCGCCAGGAATGCCCGGGGTTTCCGATTATCGTTTTTCAATATAGGTGAGTGGGAGTTTACAGCCAGAGCTCTCCCTTCGCGCAATCCCTTTAGGCGAGTAATCCACGCGTGGGGGCTGCACCGTAATCCCCTGCTGCTGCGGCGGCGGCGGCGTGTCCCGGGCCCGACGGGGTGGAGAACGGCCCCTGCCCCCCCGTCCCGGACGGTACCTCCGGAGACCAGCCATCCCTCGCACCATGCTTCCCCCTTCTAGGGAGCCCCAGCCATACCCTGTCCCTGCCCCTCTCCCTGCCTCGGCGCGGCGATCCGGCGGCACCTGTGAGCATCCGCATCTGCCACCCCAATGGCTCCTCAGGTGTGAGATCCGCTGACCGGAGCGTGTCCCTGCCCCGCTGCGGAGCTCCCTCGAGGGGCGGAGCGGGGGAGGGATGCGGTATCCCGATGCCCCGGTGAGGCTGCTGCTGCTGCTAGCGGCACAGGGGCGCGGAGGAGAAGGGATCCTCTTTGACGTCAAGCGACCATAATATAATGATCGCTCGTTCATATCCGGGTCCCCGGGAGGCTCCCCCGGGCCGCGCTCGGCTGCGCGCCTCCGCGAAGTAAGGCGGTAGGCGGACAGGACAGCACAGGGCAGGGCAGAGGGCAGGGCGGCCGCT
>VXBD01012166.1:93639-105411 GCA_013399975.1 Indicator maculatus | reverse complement strand
GGGAGGGGGAGGTTGAGATTTAATTTTCTTTTTTTTTTGTACTGTAGTTTCAAAATGAAATTTTTCTGATATATTTTATATCTGTATTTATGGTTGGAAGGGGGATGTCTTATTCCTGTGAAATACGACATCATTAAAGCACTTAGGAACATCAGCAGCTCAGCACTTTCAGACTTTTCCACTTGTGATCAGTACTGATCCAGTCCTCTAGTATGTGAAGTGAATTTGGTGCTTTGAGTCCTCTAGCAGAGAACTTTTCGTTGTCATCAATATGTTAGTTCATTCCTGTGAGCCTTAAATGATGAAATCTTGTAGATATTCTTCTTCAGCAATAGTTTCATTCATTCCTCTTTCTGAATTTCTAAATAGTTCGATCCTGTTCTTACTATCCTCACTCAAAAAAGAAAAAAAAGTATGTGCAGCTTTTTCTTTTTTTTTTGGCCTTTTTTTTTCTCCCCACTTTTACAATTAATGTATTAAAGCTTTTTCTCCTTTTTTCCTCCCCCCCTTTTTTTCTCCCTGCTTCTACATTCAGTGTATGTGAAACTTTTTGTTTCTTGTTGTTCCCCCCACTTTTACAGTTAAAGTATGTAAGGCTTTTTCTTTTCTTTTTTTCCTTTTTTTTCTCCCCAGTTTTACAGTTAATGTATGTAAAGCTTTTTCTTTTCCTTTTTCTCTCCCCAGTTTTACAGCTAATGTATGTGAAACTTTTTCTTTTTTCCTTTTTTTTCTCCCCAGTTTTACAGTTAATGTATGTGAAGCTTTTCCCCCCTTTTTTTTCTCCCCAGTTTCACAGTTAATATATGTGAAGCTTTTTCTTTTTTTCCTTTTCTTTTTCCTCCCCAGTTTTACAGCTAATGTATGTGCAGCTTTTCCTTTTCTTTTTTTTCCTTTTCTTTCTTTTCCCTCCCCAGTTTTATACCTTCTGAGACTGAAAGAAAAATAAAACCAGTGTCTGCTGTTAGTAGTTTCGATCCAAGTGCACAACAGATCGAAAACAAGAGGGAGTGGATAAATACCTGAAGAAAGCAGAATATATGAGTGCAATATCTGCAAAACTCTTTTTGTTGTACACTCCAGATTACTTTGGCATGTGTGTTGGGTCACCTTTATGTATCCATACCATTTCTTCACTGGTTTTAATTATCATAGACTGGAAACGGAGTCTAACCTGGCACGGCCGTGCTACTTAACTAACCATTGCGTGGCTTATATCTTGGACTCAGACAAGGAAGCATCACCTTTTTATCAACAGATCCTGCTTTTATTTCCAAACAAACTTTTTTTTTTCAGTGCTGTGGATTTTACACTTCAGATGCTGTGGAGAGATGAGTGACACATTTTTCTTCCCCGTGATAACACGGTGCTGGAAGGCTTAACAGTGAAGACTGACACAAAGTTGCTTATTTAACCCAAAAGATCTGTGTTACCATTTTTTTTTTCTTGCAAAGGACATCTCTGGTTTCCCCAGAGATTTGTTGCTGAAGGATCTTTCATGCCTTTACCACATTGGGTGGCACAGCAAGACTAACATAACAGAAAGAGAAGTCTTGATTGTCAGCGCTCAAGGTTTGTTTCTAACCGATTTCCTAATACAGTTTAGTGCTCAAGCAAATTTCTAGCACATTTTCTAACACAACTCAGTGCTCAACCAGGACTAGAATTTATGCAAGCACCTCAGATACGTGTATTGTGATCAATTTATATCAGCTTTGCAAAACAGAGCTTTGAATTCTCTCATCTGAACTCAAATTCTGCTTTCCGGTCCCTTCCCATGCTGTTTAAAGATAATGGCTAAGTGCACAACGTTTTTCCTTAGTAAAACAGGCATGGTAAGTGCCAGGCAAGCAGCATTTGACATGATTGGTATAAAAAACTGTCACACCTGGTTCAGGGGTAGAGGGGGAAGGAGGTTGGATCTAATAATAGAGAACAGGATCTTTGGTATTCGTTTTAGATGTTGGTTTAATTTAGATAGGCAATGGTGCTGTAATATGCTGAGAAACTGTCTGCAATGACCCCAACAGATAAAAGTGCCCAGCCCAGCTGCTCTCCAGACTCAGGCAGATCTCCTGTTTGCTTTTGCAGGAGTTTTTGCATCGAGGTGAAGTGCAGAATTAGCCCCTGGGTGAGGCTGAGTCTAAAATGAAACCAAGAAGTGGCAAAGATTGCCTGTTGCACATGCTGAGATCTAGATCATTGATGGACCTACAGTGAAGCTTTTGGCTCAGGCAAGTTGTTTGATTTACTTCAGTGTTTAAATACACCTGAGTCCCTGCATAAGGACCAAACAATTCAGTGAGTCTTTCAGGATCAAATGTTGATTGTTTCTTAATCCAGCTTCTATGCCCAGCTTCCTGACTGCTTTTGTTTTCCATACTTCACTCTTCCAGTTTGCTCACTGTGCTGAATTAGACTGTCAGCTCCTCAGAGCAGGGGCAATGTATAGATGAATCACTTGTTTAATAGAGGAACCCTGCTTATGGCCAGGGCTTCACAGAATGTTAGAGGCTGGAATATCCATCTCAGTTACCTAACAATAATTATTGCAATTAGTGGAGTAGCACCAATGTAGAACTGATGTTGGTAAAAACAGATTAGGGCTATGGCGAGTGAGTTGAGCTGATCTTAAAAGCCCATTGCTGGAAGGAAAAGTCTTGCCTTCCTCCTTCCTCTCCAGTTTTTTTTTTTTTTTCCCTCTCATTGTGTGCCCTTTAGTTGCTTAAACTGAACTAGGTCTATCCTTGTGCAAACACACGTGCAGGTACTGCCTTCACTTCCAGGAGCTGCTTGAGCTCACTAATCTGGCAGAAAGTGCAATGTAGCAGCAGCCACAACAGCAAAGTAGGGTTTTTTTTTTTTTTTGCTGTCAAATGAGTTGAGTTGGAAAGTGTGTGCCAGAGCCAGTGTAAGGAAAGGATGGAGAATATCAGTGGTGGGGGGAAGCAAGGGAGGAGTCAAATCCTCACCCTTTGGTGTCAGTTAGATGATCACAACTGCTTGTTGAACTCGGTGCTTGCAGAAATACCACAGGACATGGTCTTGCAAGGTGCCTTTATCTTTCAGCTGGAATCCAGTCTGTAAAACTTGGCTCTGGATTCCAGCATATGTGCCCTCCTAAAACTGAGAGCAGAATTTATCCCAATCAACATCAACCTCTGGGAGAGCAAAATGCCCTGATTGCTGCACAGGGTTTGATGCAAGCTTGTCAAATTGTTCCTTGACCTTCAGTTTGAACATGCTATATTTTTCTATAATAAAGCAAGAGAACTTTCCACTAAAAGCAAACCAGTGATTCTTAAAATATGGTTAAAATATCTGTCTGACCTGGCTTTCTAAACAGTTGTCAAGAACAGTTCAGGCAAACTAGGCTTTGACACCTTCTGTACATAATTTCTGTTGGCTTATAAGGCAGTAAAGAATTTGTCTTCTTGTGAGAGAGGTTGCTGCGAGACACTGAGTAATGCAACCAGGAACATGGTTAGATCCCAATTCAGCAAAACACTTGGTGTGAACTCAGTTTTAAGCCCATCAGGTAGTTTAGATGCACTGATCTTTGAGATTGCTGCTTAAGAAGTCCAATGCTGTTCTGGGGTGTATTAGGTCTGTGGTTAGTAGGTTGAGAGAGGTTCTTGTCCCCCTCTACTCTGCCTTGGTGAGGCCACATCTGGAATATTGTGTCCAGTTCTGGGCTCCTTAGTTCAAGAAGGACCTCAGGGAACAGCTTGAAAGAGTCCAGCACAGAACCACAAAAATGGTGAAGGCAGTGGAACACCCTCCTTATGAGCAGAGACTGAGGGAGCTGAGGGCTCTTTAGTTTGGAGGAGTCTGAGGGGTGACCTCATTCATGTTTATAAAGATGTAAAGGGTGAGTGCCAAGAGGATGGAGTCAGGCTCTTCTTAGTGATGTCCAATAACAGGACAAGGGGCAATGGGTGGAAGTTGAGGCATAGGAAGTTCCATGGAAACAGGAGGAAACATTTTTTCATTGTAAGGGTGACAGAACCCTGGAACAGGCTGCCCAGAGGGGTTGTGGAGTCTCCCTCTCTGCACATATTCAAAACCTGCCTGGATGCATTCCAGTGTAATCTGGTATAGGTAGATCCTGCTCTGGGAGGGGGGTTGGACTAGATCATCTTTTGAGGTCCCTTCCAGCCCTTAACATTCTGTGAAATGACCTGCACACCCTGCTGAAACCTTAGAGCCATCAATTCCCATTGGACTTTGGTGTAAATATTTAGGTCTGTGGTACAGTTTGTAAGCTTGAATTCGAGTGGTGCTGCAGGACACTGTGATCAGAATACAAGATCTCTGCTACAGAGAGAGTGCCTGCTCCTGCAGCAGTCTTCTGGATGTGATCAGCTGCACAGTCAGTACTAGGGCTGTCTGCATGAAGAGTTGTGACTTTGGCCTGGATGTGAGTGTAATTGCACTTTCCAGCAGTGGGAGCCTGCTTTTATTGTAAATGATTTTGGTATCAAGAAGCTTCATTGAGTTCAGTAGGCAGCCTCTATCTGTGCCTGATACAAGCAATGCAGAAGCCTCATAACATGCCCATGCAAGTTTCTGCTGCTGAAGAATAGGAGAGAAAGAGAGGATCTGATGATCTCTTGAGGTCCCTTCCAATCTCTGGTATACTGTGGTACTGTGGTACTGTGGTACTGTAACCAAGTTACTCTTGAGAAAACTCTTATAAGCCTGAAACAGGAATAGGGTTCAGGCTATGAACGCCAGTTCTATGCTCATTAAAAGAAGGAAGTCTCTCCAAACCATTATTGATCTTATGTTAGCTGACCTGGAATGAAAAGCAAGCTGAATAAAACCTCTTTGGCATATCAGAAGCCACAAGAATATCAGAGCTTAATGAATAGCTAATCGTTACAAATGCAAAAAAAACCCCCAAACCCAAAAAACCCAACCCAACACTTTTTTTTTCTAAATTCTTTTAACCAGAAGCTCCATCACAGCAGATTTCTCACCCCCACACATGCCTATATGCCACAGTTATTAATGGCTTGTCATTTTGGTGGGGGAACAGTATGTCCTGAAATGCATTGCCCTTCCATTCCATCCATCTTGAGGCATGCTGAAGAAGTGAATATTCTTTTTGGGTCACTGGTAATGCAAGTTTAGTTTGCTTAGCCTGGCCCTAAGGGGACTCTGCATTCCCATTTAACTTTTCCATCATTCTAAAAAATGATAAACCAGTAACTAGCAGTTATGTAACACCATTCATCTTCTGGTGCCTTGTCAACAATAGCACAATGGTCTTCTATTTACAAACACCTTGAAGGAAAGGCTGTGGAAGGACAGAACGAGCCTTTCAAAGTGGGAGAGGCACAAAATAATGAGTGGGCTTGGCTGGTCTGGGATATCTAAAATATGAGGTCTCAGGGATGGAGAAAAGGCTGGCAAGAGGTTCACCCTGTGGTGTTCTTTCTAGTCTCTTGCATGGCTCTTGATGGCTCTGCAGGCAAGGGCTGTATGCCAGCATCTGTGCACCGTGCCCCATCTGGTGGGGTCACCAAACACAGAATGAGAATTAATGCTGCTTTAAGCAGCATGAGCAAATCCCTGCTTTGTGTGCTCTTTTGAAAAAAAAAAAAAAATTGGGCTCTGTAAGGAGAAAATGACACTTCTGGCTGTTCCCTGGCCTCTTGTGCTGCAGACATCACTGGTGTGGTGATGGTGGTGGTGGTGATGAGGGCTTATGGTTCATGGCACTCTGAGTACTACTCCGAAGTAGCTTCCCTTGTCCCACTTGCTGCCATTCACCTCACGTTAGGTAGCACAAGAGATCTGCACTCTCAGTCTCACAGAAGATATCTATGTACACAAAAAGCCTTACTCTTCTGAAATGTGTCAGTGAAGCTAGCTGTGAGGTAAAGCAGTTTCCTGTGGCAGTGCCATTTAGTAATAGTGAGGAAGGCAGCTACCTAGCTGAGGCTTGGTCAGGTCCTTTGGTGAGATGTCATGACTGGTAGTGACATTTGACAAGGGTCTGCAGGCAGGTTGCTGCCATGGAAAGAAGGCTTTAAAGACCAAAGCAAGACTTTAGCCTTGCTCCTTGGCCACTGATGAGATGAGGATGTTGTACAGCAGTTACGTGCTGGAGAAACCTCACTGATCATAGAATCATAGAATGCTTTGGGTTGGAAGGGACCTTGAAGATCATCTAGTTCCAACCCCCCTGCCATGGGCAGGGACATCTTCCACTAAACCAGCTCAAGGCCTCATCCAACCTGGCCTTGAACACCTCCAGGGAAGGGAAGTCCACAACCTCCCTGTGTAACCTGTTCCAGTGTCTCACCACCCTTACTGTAAAGATGATGAGGTTGATCCTGTTTCAGGACAGAGAAGCATCAAAGATACTGTGAGGTGAAGCTTTAACAGCACCTACCTGCCTTTGGTACAGCCTCAGCCTGTCCTTGTGTGACCCTCAGTTTCACTCACCTCCATCCATAGGCTACCTTAACTCTAAATATGTTTTTAAAAGTGAAATAAAAAAGGTCTTTGTAGTAATACGACCTAGAAAACAATGCGACCCAAAAATCATTGTTCCAAACTCTTTCTGTCCCTTTCAACCCAAACCATTCTATGATTCTGTGATTAAGGAGATGCTGGAAGAGTACCAGGAGGTGTAAAGTATCCACTGTGCATACTGATAATGGAGCAGAAGCTAAAGGTTGTAGAATTTTGGGTCTAGAAGGCCTGGGGACTGTACATTTAAAAATGGAATTTGCACTGTTCCTTGCTAGTGGAAAGCAGAATAGGTTCTGTTCTCAATAAGCTGGATATTCCACCAAGGAGGAGATAGGAATTCTCACAGACATCCTGACTGCATCTATATTAGAAAATAAAATCTGCTCAGGACCATTCTCTGGCACTGAGGCCAACTGGCATACAACACATGCCTGTGTTCATACTCTCAGCCTCTCCCTCTAAAATAAAGTGGCTGGAGGCAGGCAGCCTAGTGGGCTCAGTTCCTGGCTTGTGCTCATTTCCAGGTTGTGCCTAGGAAGTATCTGGGAGGGAGCTCTGATACAGCCTTAAAAGTGCAACCAGGAGACTTGTAACAGTATAGTTGATTGTGATTAATTGTCTGAGAACACTCCCTCAAACTATTTAACTGACTAGTGCAGATATTGATCACTTTCCCAGTCAGAGCTGAGGCATATGCCCTGCTTTGATGCTACATGGCATCTTTTAATCCATAGATTGGTCTGGGTTGGAAGGCACCACCAAAGGTCATCTACTCCACCCTGCTCTGCAGTCAGCAGGGACATACGGAATCACAGAATACCTCAACTAGAATCATAGAATGGTTAGGGTTGGAAGGGACCTCAAGGATCATCCAGTTCCAACCCCCCTGCCATAGGGTTGCTACATCAGGTTGCTCAGAGCCACATCCAGCCTGGCCTTAAAAACCTCCAGGGATGAGGCTTCTACCACCTCCCTGGGCAACCTGTTCCAGTGTCTCACCACCCTCATGGGGAACAACTTCTTCCTAACATCCAATCTGAATCTACCCATTTCTATTTTTGTTCCATTCCCCCTAGTCCTATCACTACCTGACACCCTAAAAAGTCTCTCCCCAGCTTTCTTGTAGGCCCCCTTAAGAACTAGATCAGGTTGCCCAGAGCCCTTTTGAGCCTCACCTTGAATATCTCCAGGGATACCCTCAGGCAATTTCTTGGGAGTATTTTAAAAGCTTTACACATTGTCCTTATTCCTAATTTCTTCCTTTAAACACTAATTATTCTCTATTCATTGAGCATAATTATGTCTGAAGAAATCTCTTCTCATCCAGTTCTGCTTCCCTCCTGAGCTCATGCATATGCAACTATAACTAAAAGTCACCACACAACTCCTTGACTTTTCTAACTGCAGAGAAGTGAATTTGATAGTGAGAGTGGGATGCTGTTGTTTTGATTTTCCTGTTTGCACAGCTCTTGTGTAGGCTACACCTTGGGTTTCAGTCACTGCATCTTGTAATTCTCCTTTAGAACTAGGATACTGTTGAGGCACTGGTGGCCTTGTTCTTCCCTCCAGCAGGCTGCACTAGAAAGTTGCCCAGGGAGATGGTGGAGCTCCTTCCCTTTATGTTTTTAAGGCCAGGCTGGATGAGGCTCTGGACAACCTGATCTAGTATGAGGTGTCCCTGCCCATGGCAGGGGGGTGGAACTGGATGATCCTTGAGGTCTCTTCCAACCCTGACACTTCTGTGATTCTTTCCAGGGAAGCTCTTCCACAGTCAGAATCAGTGTTGTTTAGCTGGCTGCTTTGAATTCCAGGACTGCAGAACAAGCATGGCTCTTAAGGCTCTGTTTGGGATTTTCTTTTTCTTTTTCTTTTTCTCTTTTTCTTTTCTTTTTCTTTTCCTTTTTCTTTTCCTTTTCTTTTTCTTTTTCTTTTTCTTTTTCTTTTTCTTTTTCTTTTTCTTTTTCTTTTTCTTTTTCTTTTTCTTTTTCTTTTTCTTTTTCTTTTTCTTTTTCTTTTTCTTTTTCTTTTTCTTTTTCTTTTTCTTTTTCTTTTTCTTTTTCTTTTTCTTTTTCTTTTTCTTTTTCTTTTTCTTTTTCTTTTTCTTTTTCTTTTTCTTTTTCTTTTTCTTTTTCTTTTTCTTTTTCTTTTTCTTTTTCTTTTTCTTTTTCTTTTTCTTTTTCTTTTTCTTTTTCTTTTTCTTTTTCTTTTTCTTTTTCTTTTTCTTTTTCTTTTTCTTTTTCTTTTTCTTTTTCTTTTTCTTTTTCTTTTTCTTTTTCTTTTTCTTTTTCTTTTTCTTTTTCTTTTTCTTTTTCTTTTTCTTTTTCTTTTTCTTTTTCTTTTTCTTTTTCTTTTTCTTTTTCTTTTTCTTTTTCTTTTTCTTTTTCTTTTTCTTTTTCTTTTTCTTTTTCTTTTTCTTTTTCTTTTTCTTTTTCTTTTTCTTTTTCTTTTTCTTTTTCTTTTTCTTTTTCTTTTTCTTTTTATTTTTCTTTTTCTTTTCCTTTTTCTTTTCCTTTCTCTTTTTCTTTTCCTTTCTCTTTTCCTTTCTCTTTTTATTCCTTTTCCTTTTCCTTTTCCTTTTCCTTTTTCCTTTTCTTTTTCTTCTTTTTCATCTCCTGTTGTGTAACAAACCCAAACACACAGGAATCAGGCCTAAAATAAGAATCTCACATACCATTCACTTCTCATCCCTGAAAGCCACACTGCTCCCTTGTCTGACTTTCTAATGGAATAGCCAGGGATGTAAACTCCTTCTGCAAAATTTCCTCCTGTTCCTTGCATAGTGCTCAGAGGCAGGAGCCAACGTAACATACTTTCATACTTTAAATTTGGTTTTCCTTTTTAGAAGAGGCTAACATTTTGGATTTTTTTTTCCCCCCAGGGCTAATGTACATCTGATGTCAGGCTTCCCAGCTGAGAATGGTCAGACTGCTGTTGACATTTTAAGAAATATGTGCGAATGGAAAAAATATCCTGGGAGTGCTGCCAGTGGCTGATTCTGTAATATTTTAGCCTCTCTTAAATAGGAAACATGACCCAGGTACCTTTGCTGAAAAGAAGCCTAACTCCTGAAATGCCTCTGCTCAGGTGTGTTTTAGGAAAGGACAAGAATGAATTCCAGCAGGCTGTGACTCATGCAGCGAATATTCAATTCCCATTTCTGCCCATTTCTGGCCAATTAGCATCTTTACCAAAGGGAGAAATAACTATGGGGGAAAAAAAAGAAAACCCTGGCAAAAAAATGGATTTTCCAAGGTTAAACTGTGAGGATGACAAATAAAATGGTTCAGACAAACCTCTTGCCTGATTTGTGGCTGTTCCTTCTAGGTTGGTGCTGACATGTCTGGGACAAAATAGTGTAGAGCTGAGCTGACTTGCAGTGAATCAAGTCTGCAGCTTTCCATTTCACAGCAAGATGGTAGAATTTAGAGAGTGAATGCAGCTGATTAATCATAGAATCACAGATTTAATGAGGCTGGAATAGACCTCTGAGATCATCAAGTCCAGCCTATGACCTAACACCACCATAGCAACTGACCATGCACAGAAGAGGCCATCCTTCACACACATACTAGGCTGTGATTGCAGGGTTCCTTACCCCTCCTGAACTAACATGGTCTGTGCCCTCTATTTGTGCTGATGAAGTTTCTTAGCATCACTGTTCAACAGAGCTTGTGCTGGGTCACCTCCAGCATCATTATTGCAGTGTTGGAGGCTTTCTACTGTAAACAGTAAGAGATATATTGGCCAGGGAATAAGAACTTGAGTCTCTCTGTCCAGAAGAAGTAGATTCACAGAATCACGGAATTATTGAGGCTGGGATAGACCTCTGAGATCATCAAGTCCAGCCTAGGACCCAACACCACCACACTGACCAGACCATGGCACTAAGTGCCACATCCAATCTTGCCTTAAACACCTCCAGGGATGGCAACTCCACCACCTCCTTGGGCAGTCCATTCCAATCTAATTCCCCTTTCCATGAGGAAGAGCTTCCTAACATCCAACCTAAACCTCCCCTGGCACAGCTTCAGGCTGGAATGGGTTGTCCAGGGAGGTGGTTGAGGCCCCATCCCTGGAGGTGTTTAAGGCCAGGCTGGATGAGGCTCTGGCCAGCCTGATGTAGTGTGAGGTGTCCCTGCCCATGGCAGGGGGGTTGGAACTGGATGATCCTTGTGGTCCCTTCAAACCCTGACTGATTCTATGATTCTATGCCCTCCTCCTCATCTTGTCACAAGTTGCCTGGAAGAAGAGCCTGACCCCCACCTGACTACAACTTCCCTTCAGGTACTTGTAGAGTGTGATAAGGTCCCCCCTGAGTCTCCTCTTCTCCAGGCTGAATACCCCCAGCTCCCTCAGCCTCTCCTCATCAGCCTTTCCCTCCAGTCCCTTCCCCAATCTTGTTGCTCCAGCATCTCAAGATCTTTCTTCATTAATGGTGCTATGAAGGTCAATAATGGCTCTGCAGTTTGCTCATTTGATCTGCCCCATCAGAGCAAATGTCTCCTTAACAGGGAGTAGGCTTTCAGAAAGCACAGGCAAAATGCTGCTCTCCCTTGAAAAGCAGCAGACCAGCCTAAGTGAACAGGGGGTTGTCTGGAGGTTAAAGCAGGACAGGATGTGCTCCAAGGGTGCAGGATCAGTGCTCACTGAGAACAGATGGGCTATGTATATCCAGGGCTGCAGCCACCTCCCGCTGAGTTGTTGGCTCTGTTGAGTTTGGCTCTCAGTAGGAGGCTGGAGCTGGTGCTTTTCACCGAGGGAAAACAGTGCTTGGTGAGTGGCAGGGCCTTCAGCTCCAGCTGATCTGAGTGCTGAGCCCAGGCTGCTGACACCCAGTGTCTTGCCTGTGTGAGAAGCACAATCTGCTGAGTTGCTCTGAGGGTCAGTGCTCGAGAGGAGCAGCGGCTCCCCTTGTGCTTCGGTGAGCAAATCAGATGCAGCAGTCCCTCTGCTCTCCCCTGATGGATGAATGGCATCCTGCTTGTTTTGCATGTCTCCCATCATTCTCCCAATGCTATCTCTCTTCTGCCAAGTCAGCAGAATCACTCAACATTGGGTTGGAAGGGACTCACTCAACAAGGTTGGAAGGGACCTCGAAAGATCATCCAGTCCAGCTCCCCTGCCAAGGCAGAATCATATAGAGCAGGTCACACAGGAATGTATGGGAGTAAGAAGGTGATTGTCCCCTTGGACTCTGCTCTACTGAGGCCAGACCTCTAGTATTGTGTTCAGTTTTTGGCACCTCAACACAGGAGAGGTGTGGAGGTGCTGGAGCCAGTGCAGAGGGCA
>VXBD01012166.1:63845-91882 GCA_013399975.1 Indicator maculatus | reverse complement strand
CTCTCCAGGCTGAACAACCTCAGCTCCCTCACTCTGTATTCATAGCAGACAAGCCTAGTAGCTACTGAAGACTGCCAGGTTCTAGGAAAATCTCCAGTAAAACCTTTGTGCATGATTTGCTTTCCCTTCATGTTGTTTTTCCTCTGCAAAATAAATGCAACAGTCTGCTATAAAACAAACAGAACATAATCTGCCATTTTCTCTGGATCATTTTGAAATAGTCTGCTAGAACAGTCAAAGGATGGCATGCAGGCAGTGAATGTGAAATCATTTTGCATGAGGAGATTTCATAAAGCTTTCTCAAAAGCTACCTACCAGTTATTAACTCACATTTGGGGACCATCTGCCTAGGAGCTTTTCAAATGAATGCTAGGCAGCCTAAAAAGCAAGGAATATCTTACAAAGGAATATCTTACAAAGGAATATCTTACAAAGGAATATCTTAAAAAGGAATATCTTAAAAAGGAATATCTTCAACAAGCATGTTTTCCAGGAAAAAAAAAAAAGGCAAATCCCCAAACACTTAAAATGTACCTTTTGTTATATTTATAAGTGATAAATCATAAGGTATTTAGGAACAGAAGTGCATCTGGGGCATTGCCACCAACACATACATGTCCTGAAGATCATCTTGTGTTGTCTGTTGTAGAATTTGGATCTAGTTTGGTGCAGCTTTGTTTGGGGAAAATGCAGTGTGTGTAGCAGGAACATTGCTGTGGTTCTTGAGGCTTTACTGTCAGGAGGGCAATGAGGATGGTCAGAAGGCTGGAGACCCTCCCCTAGCGAGGCAGCCAAAGAGAGTTGGAGCTGTTCATCCTGGAGGAAAGAAGGCTCTGAGAGACCTCAGAGCAGCCTTCCAGTGTCTGAAGGGATCCTACAAGAAAACTGGGAAGGGACTTTTTACAAGGGCTTGTAGTGATAGGACAAGAGAGAATGGATTGAAGCTTGAGAAGGGCAGCTTTAGACTGGAGAGTAGGAAGAAATTCTTTCCAGTGAGGGTGGTGAGACACTGGAACAGGTTGCCCTGGGCATCCATGACCAGGTTCAAGGCCAGGTTGGATGAGGCCCTGAGCAACCTGATCTAATGGAAGGTGTTCCTGCCCATGGCAGGTGGGTTGGAACTAGGTGATCTTTAAGGTCCCTTCCAACCTAAACCAAGCTCTAGATGCTCTTTAAGATCCCTTCCAACCTAAACCATTCCATGAATTTACAGATGTTTTCCTGCTGTAGAGAAAGACCAGGCATTGAAAGATGTTTTTTTATGTTTGTTTTTCTTTTTTTGTTTTCCTAAAGCTGTAAGGCTTCATCTACATGGGAACACTTTGGAAGCATAACCTGAATGGGGAAAAAAAAAAGAATTAATAAAAATAAAAGACAAAACAACTACATCTGAAGCATGATGACTTGAAATGGAGCATTTTCCTCTGTGGAAAATCACATTCAGAATAAAGGTAGGCCTGACTCATGTATAACTTCAGAATACTCCTACAAATTTAGTCTTTGTTGCTATGAAAGAGAATGGCTGTGCAGGAATTAACCAGAATAAACATGGCAGGCAATCCCCATTTTGAATAGCCACCTTAGAAGTCACAAAAGGCACTGAAAGTTGCTGGAAAACAGACACCTAGGATCTGTTACAGACCAAAAAAGCACAATTCAACAATTGCTTAGGATGCCCAGCAGTATTTATCTTTTATTTAGGTGCTAAATGCCTTTTGTCACCTGTGGGTGTTGGAGGCAATTGATAGCACCTGAGATGTACAGATGGCATTCAGAATGACCTCAATCATGTTAGGGGTTGGAAAGGACCTCTAGAGATCTTCAAGGCCAACCCCCCCCCCGGGCCAGAGTAGGACCATGGAATCTAGCACAGGTTGCACAGGAACACATCCAGACAGGTCTTGAAAGCCTCCAGAGAAGGAGATGTATCAATATGCAGATATAGCAAAGCTCTTACCAAATTTCTTGGGCATGGAATGAAGAGTAACTTAATCCTATGAGGTGTTGTCTTAGGGGTGTTTTGGTGGGACAGAATCCCAGGCCTGCCATGGACATTAGGAGTTCTTGAGCTGACTTGAGTTGGCTCACAGGTGTATCCCAGATCATGAGCATCATACTCCTGCTAAAGTTTCCTGCTTGGGCTCCTCTTCATCCTGTTCCTTTTCCTGCTCTTGAGGACTGCTTTCTTGGATATTGTGATTGCTGCACCTTTGCTGGGCTGAGTGCAGCTTGATATGTCTTGTATTGACATTGGCTATTTCCTTAAGTCTCTTTTCATTTCCACTTGTGGGTCTTGTCTTCTTCTCCTGATTCAGCCTATCATTGGGTGACAAGGTAACTGCTGTAGTTTAGCTCCAGGTATGGGCTGAATGTAGCCAGGCATGAAAAAAACCTTGACCAGTCTTTGCTATGAAACATGGAGATGACTGGAATTTAGGTTAGAGAGATGCCTGCTCCACCCTTCCTTGATTCAAATTCTGTTTGGACTCTGAAAGCCTTTTCCTGAACTGGAGAACTGAGTGGAAATTTGGCAACTGGCTTCATCAGATGTAGAATTAAATAGCACTGTTGCTTCTTTCAATAAACTTTCCCAGTGCTGGCTGGCTGGAGGAGCAGTTGGTCTGAGCTTCGTTCTCCGCAGAAAGCACACTTTGGGGCTGAGATAATTATTAGTCACTGTCCTCAGTGCTGAGCCTAAATTATGACCCAGTTTATTTCTTTGCTCTCTGCAGAGGCATTATAGAAGGCTGGGTGTCCCTGTCAAGAGATAATGCTTAACCTGGAAAAAATCATAGAATGGAATCATAGAATCAACCAGGTTGGAAAAGACCTCAGAGATCATCAAGTCCAACCTATCACCCAGCACCTCATGACTAACCAAACCATGGCTTCAAGTGCCACATCCAATCCTTTTTTGCACACCTCCAGGGATGGTGACTCTACCACCTCCCTGGGCAGCAAATTCCCATGGTAGATCACTCTTTCTATGAAGAACTTTCTCCTCACCTCCAGCCTAAACTTCCCCCTGCACAGCTTGAGACTGTGTCCTCTTGTTCTGGTGCTGGTTGCCTGGAAGAAGAGACCAACCCCCACCTGGCTACAACCTCCTTTCAGGTAGTTGTAGACAGCAATGAGGTCACCCCTGAGCCTCCTCTTCTCCAGGCTAAACACCCCCAGCTCCCTCAGCCTCTCCTCACAGGGCTGTGCTTCAGACCTCTCCCCAGCCTCATTGCCCTTCTCTGGACATGTTCAAGTATCTCAATGTCCTTCTTAAATTGAGGAGCCCAGAACTGGACACAGTAATGGAGTTGTGGGAGCTAGAGGAATTTGAGGCAAATGTGACCTTTGGACTTTCCTTAAGAAAACTGAGTGGTTTGAAACTAACTCTTCTTTGAAGTCCTTGTGTGGTATCATAGCATGCCGCATTAGTGCTGAGTAGTTTAAAAGACAGCTGAAAGGGCAATCTGTTCCCTGGGGTTTTATTGTCTGCAGTTGATGATTGTAGTTTTTAATAGATATTCATAGAATCATAGAGTTGTTAGGGTTGGAAGGGACCTCAAGGATCATCCAGCTCCAATCCCCCTGCCATGGGCAGGGACACCTCACACTAGATCAGGTTGCTCAGAGCCACATCCAGCCTGGCCTTAAAAACATCCAGGGATGAGGCTTCCTGTCATTGTCCTGTCCCTTTGGAATCCACCCACATTTTTTGTCCAGAGTCACCTTATTTCTACCCTTTATAAGGCAAATGATCCAATCTTTCCAACAACTTTCAGTGTGGGAGTTTATCAAGGCTCTGGATCATTAGGATGTTTCCTATAATCCTCATCCTCCCTTTTGAGCTCCAGCATCTAAAGCTGCACACAGGGGCTGGTCACAGATCATAGAAAGTTAGAGGTTGGAAGGGACCTCCAAAGAGGTGGTCAGGGCAGTTGGTCCTGTGCTGGAGGAGGATCACCTAGAGCAGGTCACACAGGAACACATCCAAGTGGGTTTGGAATGTCTCCAGAGAAAGAGACTCCACAACCTCTCTGTGCAGCCTGCTCCAGGGCTCTGGCACCCCCACAGGGAAAGATTTTCCTTATGTTCCCATGGAGCCTCCTTTGCTGCAGCTTGCCCCCACTGCCCATTGTCCTATCATTGGACATCCCTGAGCAGAGCCTGGCTCTGTCCTCCCAACACTGCCCTGCACACCTTGATAAACATGAATGAGGTCACCCCTCAGGCTCCTCCAAGCTAAAGAGCCCCATCTCCCCCAGGCTGTCCTCAGCAGGGAGATGTTCCATTCCCTTCAGCATCTTTGTGGCTATTTCTGAGGTGTTCAAGTGATACAGTGAAAGTAAAATTGTGTTTCTTACCTGCTCTTCTGCTTTCATCTTTTGTTCCTTTCCAGTTTGGGAATGGCCTGGCTCTTTGTGCAGCTAGCAAAGCTGTTAGCAAGCCTGCCTCATCAAGCTGCCTTGCCAGCCTCGGTGAGGCTCAGAGACAACACCTCCTACAGGCTCCAGCAACACCTGTGGAAGCCTGAATTCTGTCAGGCTCAACATTGCCTTGCCAGCCTGAATTTGCCTTTGCAGATAGGCAGCTAGCAGCTGCAGGACCAGGAAGCTGACCTGATACCAGGGTGTGTTAAGGGAGGTGGTATAGTTTCAGCAAACCCTGTGTTTTTCTGATCTGACTCTGCTCCTGAGCTACATTCCTGGTTGACAGGGGGAACGTCTGTCCTCACAGAGCACTATCTTCTGAGCACCTAGCATTCTCCAAAGAAAGCAGTTCACTGAGAAGGTCCTTTGCTTTGCTCTATACCAGTTGAGTACAAGTGGACTGTGCCACCAGTGTGCACTTGCAGCCCAGAAAGCCAACCAGAGCCTGGGCTGCACCAAGAGAAGTGTGGCCAGCAGGTGAAGGGAGGTGATTCTCCCCCTCTATTCCACTATGGTGAGACCACACCTGGAGTACTGTGTCCAGTTCTGGAGCTCCAATTACAATAAGGATCTGGATGTGCTGGAACATGTTCAGAGAAGGGTCATGAGGATGATCAGAGGGTTAGAGCTCCTCTTCTATGGAGACAGACTGAAAGAGTTGGGGTTGTTCAGTCTGGAGAAGAGAAGGCTCTGAGGAAACCTTCTTGTGGCCTTCCAGTATCTGAAGGGGGTAACAAGAAAGCTGGGGAGGGACTTTTTAGGGTGTCAGGGAGTGAGAGGACTAGGGGGAATGGAGCAAAACTAGAAATGAGTAGATTCAGATTGGATGTTAGGAAGAAATTCTTCCCCATGAGGGTGGTGAGACACTGGAACAGGTTGTCCGGGGAGGTGGTGGAAGCCTCATCCCTGGAGGTTTTTGAGGCCAGGTGGATGTGGCTCTGAGCAACCTGATGTAGTGTGAGGTGTCCCTGCCCTTGGCAGAGGTATTGGAACTGGATGATCCTTGAGGTCCCTTCCAACCCTGACAATTCTATGATTCTATGATCTTCCTTTCCTCATGTTTGGAGGAGATGAGTGAGAGGGAGTACAGGGACTCAATACCAACCTTAGGCAAACGGAGGGCTCCTCTTTACAAGCGGTTTTCTGGCTGCTCTGAGCAATTGCTTACCTGGCTTCTTGTGCCTCTCAGATAAGGCAAAGCTGAAAAGCTGAGCTATTGTAAGAGTCCCACTTAATGTGTTCAGTCATCATAGAACAGCTGCAGACAAACACAGGTTCAGGAGGAGAGACTTGAGCTCAGGACAATCATTACTCAAGGACTGCTGATATGAGTTTGACAAGCAAAAACTCTTTACAGTCAGCAGTACCTAGGAGCCTGTCTACTGAACAGAAAGCTCACAGCTGCTCACAGCAGGACACTGCTGCTTTAACAAGATTTTTTTCTCCTCTGGCTGGTGCAATTCCCTTTAGCTTTTATTATTATTTTTTTTTTCTTTTGGTAAGCATCAATCATCTTTCAAACTACAGTAGCATTTGTTGCCCTGAGGTGCTGATTCCAGTGGAAGAGATTCTGGTGGAAGCTTCTCCCACAGTTTTGCACACCCTTCATTTCAGGTCACTAATCACATCCTCCTTAGGCTTTCCTCAGGCTCTTGCATTGATTGTTCTCCAGCTGGAGGAACTGTCTGAGAGAAATCCCATGACTGGTGTGTGGAGGTCACGTTTCTAGATCGAGGGTGGACTGAGGGAAGCTTCTGTCCTTTGGGTTCAGGGAAGACTTGACATTTTGAATGTGGCATGGATGTACAAGCCTTCAGTCTTTCTTCTCTGCTATGCACATCTGCTGCCCTCCAGGCATCCCAGTTACGTTGGGAATGGACAAAAAGAGAGAGCAGAGGATGTGATGGATGACTTGAGCTGGCATCTGGGTGCTGAACAGCAAGGTTTCTCTGCTGGGTTAGGCTACTTTGCCAACAAAAGATTCATTGGCTGTTCTCTGAAATCCACATGAAGGGCTTGAGTTGAGGTGACCAGATAGGAAATTTGCCCTGAGGTGCATTTGGAGAAGAAACCAGAGACAGAAAACATGCTTTCTATTTCCCAGTGTTACCTGTATAGCCATGTTTGACAGAATGGCAAAGCAGGAACCTGAGGGATCTAAAGGAGGAGATGAAGGGTTAGCTTCATGGTGAGATCCTGTGGCAGATTTTTCTGGCAAAGCTGGAATAACACAATGGAGTGAAAATGATCCTTCTGCCAGCCTTACTCCAGAACCTCCAGAGCTCTTACCTATACCATCTCAGCAAAAAAAAAAAGCAGATTACTTTGTCTAGATAGCCCCTCAGAAAGAACATTGTTCCAATACCTGTGTGAGAGGAATATTTTTCTACTGCATTGGAATCCTCATACCTGAGTTGTTTGGGTTTTTTTTTCCTTTCCCCACATAAATGATTTTTTTTTTTTTTTGGCAAAATCTAGATATTCTGTGGACCAGGCTCCTTTGACTCCTTCAAACTAAGTTCATTTTTTTGAAGTGGCAGGGCTAAAAAGAGAGAAAACATGACCTGAGATTTCACAGTTATTTCCTGGGAAGAATATTTTTTGAAGGATGATACAGTGTCCAATTGCTGATTCAAATGGCATTGAAGTGCTCCTCCTAGCCTTGCTTGTCCATAGTAAGAGTGAACCTTCTGTGATCTTGGCTTCTGACTGGTTAGAAAATGCTCTCAGGAAGACTGGGATGAAAGTTTAGATATAAGCAGGCAAAGGAAGGAATTAGGAATCTTGAGGAAGGGCTCTTAATAGTCAGCTAGGAGGTAAGAGAAAATAATTATGCTTCCTCTGGTCACCCTAACTTCTGGGATGTGGTAGAACTTGGGTTCCTAACTAGCTAACACCATGGCACTTGTGGATTTGAACAGAGGCCAGAGCCTGGGTGATTGGGAGACCCTCACAGCTATGAGTGCAGGGCTGTAGAGCAGCAGGCTGCACTGGGGTTTTGATGCTCTGTGGTGTGGATCACAGTACCTGTGCATAGCATTACTAAGGATTTAAGATCAAATTCTTGTGACCTGGCCTTCCCATCCCACAGCAAGTAACTGTGGTTTGGCCCCATGAGGCACAAATCTTTGATGGCCTGTCTAGTGTGGCATTAAAGACCATCTCCCGGAGGTGATTAAAGTTCATGAAGAAAGATGTAAGGAGCAGCTCTTGTACTGTAGGTGAATTTCATGACCCTGTCTCCCAAGACAGGGATGAGTTCTGTATTTTTCCTGAAGGTTTGTACAGTGTCAGCTTTCCACATGACTATTTGTAACTTGGGATGCTTTTGTCACCTTTATATCCAGAGAGGGTGCAGGAGGATGATTGCAGGGCTTGAACACCTCTCCTGTGGAGAAAGACTGAGGGAACTGGGGCTGATTAGTTTTGAGAAGAGAAGGCTGGGAAGGGATCTTACCAACTTATCAAATAGTTGAGAGGTGGGTGTCAAGAATAAGGTCCCAGCCTCTTTTCAGTGGTGCCCAGTGACAGGACAGGGAACAACGGATGCAAGCTAGAACACAGGAGGTTCCACCTCAACATGAGGAAAACTTTTTTCACAGCAAGAGTGGTCAGACATTGGAATGGGCTGCCCAGGGAGATGGTTGAGTCCCCAAGCCTGGATGTGTTTAAAGGTGATTTGGATGTGGTTCTTGGGGATCTGGTTTAGGGGTGACCCTTGCAGAGTAGGGTTGTGGGTTGGACTTGGTGATCCTGGGGATCTTTCCCAACCTGAATGTTTCTGTGATTCTACGAGCAGATTCTTTACTGTGAGGGTGACAGAGCACTGGAACAGGCTGCCCAGAGAGGTTGTGGAGTCTCCTTCTCTGGATGTGTTCATATGTGACCTGCCCCAGGTGATCCTTCTTTGGCAGAGGGGTTGGACTGGATGATCCCTGGAGGTCCCTAACATTCTGTGATTCTGTGACCAGCCTCTGTGTGCAGCCTTAGATGCTGGAGCTCAAAACAGAGGATGAGGATTATAGGAAACATCCTAATGATCCACAGCCTTGATGAGCTCTCACACTGAAAGCTGTTGGAAAGATTAGATGATCCCTGGAGGTCCCTTCCAACCCCTAACGTTCTGTGATTTGGTGACATCATCAAGGCTATAAACCAGGAAGAACTGCAGCCCTTAGGAACACTGAAGCCAAGCTGCACCAGGCAAAGGAGTTCTGAGATCAACCAGGAAGCAGTTCTGTGTCTCTCTCTGTCTCCAAGAGCTCAGGCAGCAGCGCTGCTCTCCAGATGGCTTTCCACAGCACCCTCTTCCGTAGCGCGCCAGCGAGCCACGAGACCCAGACAGAAATTCCAGCCTGGGGAGGGTGTGAGTCATGAGATGGTGAGTGAAAGAAACAGCAGGATAAAAATAACAGAGCCCCAGTATGATGCAGAATATTAATCTCTTTCCCTGTGTTATCCTAGCTTGTATTACATACCTACGCTACTGTGTTGTGCCGTGGCTGCTCCACTGCTCGACACAGATCTCTCTGTGCTGCTCTGAAAGATTATGGCTCAGGAGGACAGATTGCAGGGCCTGCTAAATGCTTGGTGCCTTTCAGTTGGCTGAAAATTCTTCATCAAGCAGTTCCTGCAGTGGAAAACATATAATCACAGCCTAGCAAAATGCCACTTCTGCAACGTTCATATTTTTTACTATTTTATATGAAAACATCAATCTGGATTTAAAGAGAGGCTGGAAACTGGCTGAAAATTCTCCGTCAAGACATTCCTGCAGTAGAAAATACAGAATCACAGAGCATCAAAATGCCACTTTTGCAGCATTCATATTTTTTCCTGGTTTATATGAAAAGATAAATTGAATTAATTTATTTACTCCAGAAAAATGATGCTTTTTGTGGTCACCCTAATTTCTGAGATGTGGGAGAACTTGGGTTCCTAGCTAGTTAACAGCATGTCACTTCTGGATTTAAAGGGAGGCTGGAAAGTGGATGAAAATTCTCAGTCAAGACATTCCTGCAAGTAGAAAATACAGAATCACAGAGCATCAAAATGCCACTTCTGCCACATTCATATTTTTAACTATTTTATATGAAAACATCAATCTGGATTTAAAGAGAGGCTGATAACTGGCTGAAAATTTCTATGAAAGCATTAATGAATAAATTCATTTATTTAAAAAAATACAGTTGTAACTCTTTGAAAGTCCCTCTCTTTTTCCAGTCTTCCTTTTTTTTCATTTTTCTTTTGTTCTGGAGGAGGAAAGCAAATAAAATTAAATTTAAAAAAAAAAAAGAAAGGACAAAAACACTGTGAAAAACTGACAGAAAATTCAACTTTGATTCTAGCTAACATGACTCAGTAGAAAAAAAAAAGTAAAATCAGAAGGAGAGCCAAGTATTTTATTTTTAAAGTGAATTTCTGCTTTTCTCCTCAAATCTGCCAGTCTGTGCTGGCTGAGCTGTGCTCTGAGATCACTCACAACAAAATCAGGAGCCCTTCTAGGGGGGCTACTGTTTTCTACTCAGTTAGTTGGAAGTATTTGAGCAAAGCATCCAATCCAGTCACCTTGATGTCTCCTCTAATCACTGGAGAAAGACTTCAGAAAGCTATTTGGAGGTGAGGGAGCCCTCTTACCAGGTTATTTTCCAATCCAGCCAGCAATCTGGACATCCTAAAGACAGCAGGAGGTTTTCCTTTAACTTCAAAGGGTGTAGCAGATCTGACACTGGGTCTTCACTGCAGATGAAAAGAGTAGAAACTGTGGCTTTGTTATTTGGGAGCGTGGAGAAGTGTTGCTTTTGCACAGATTCAGTTCAAAACCATTCACATGGATGAAAACTTTGCTTGTTTTTCATGTGAGCCCCTCCTCCCCCGCCCAGGCTTTATGAGGACCATGGAAAGCTTTGCCAAAACTGAGGAACATATAAACAAACCTCTGACCAGCAGTGAGGTGGCTGCCTGGGCCCTATGGTGTAGAGTTCAGGATGCAAATGGCCAATTTTTGCTGCACTTTCCCTCCTCTGCCCTTTCTGGGCTGCCTGATGAAGCAAAGCATTTGCACACAGACTGGAAAAAGAAGCCATTTAATCAGGAGAGATTTAAGGTCACTTGATTTGAGGCAGGCATGTGTGTAAAGTAGTGTGGTTTAGGGGTGCAGTTATGATCAGAATACTTCTTGCTCCCTTTCAGAGCCCGTTAAAATCAATTTCTTTCATCCCACTAAGCTGAAACTTGTGATGGTTTTCTACACAAAAACAAAACTATTTCAAAAATCCTTTTCTTTTCTCTCTCCCTCTTTTTTTTTTTTTATTCTTTTATTTTGTCCTATTTGTTCTTACAGAGGCTGCCTGAAAACCTACCTGGGAATATATTTTCTCTTTTTTTCCCAGATCCTGTTCTTAAGTAATCTTTGGTTTTGGTTTGATTTGTTTTATTTTGTTTTGGTTTTTTTTTTCACATTTGTATTTCTATCTATTTAACTTACTTTGGTTTTATTTTCCAATACATAAAGAAAAAATAAACCAAACCAAACCAAACCACTTATTTTTTGAGTTCTACAAAAAAGGAAATGATTGTAATCAGGATTTGATGTCCTTGGACCACGTTTTATTTACTATCCAATAACCACAGTTTTTATTAGTACATTGTTTGAACGTAGCTTTTAGCTCAATAAAGTTCCAGGGCTAATCTCCTGGGAGAGAGGATATTTATGGTCCATATTTTTGGAGAGGGAGATTGGAAGGAGGAAAGGCTTAAGTATTTAGGCCTCAGTTCAGCTTCTGAAGTCAGAGGAAATCCGTCTTGTTGCAAACAAAGCAGTCAGTTGCATTTGCAAACACCCAGCTAGAAGGAGAAGTTGCATTCAGTGGACTCATTGCAAGCAGAAGCATAAGCCTCAGGTTCTGTGTATTACTGCAGGGGAACTGACCTATTTTTTTCTGGAGAGTAGAAAATCTACCATAAAAAAAAATATAATCACATTTGCCAGTGCTGTAAGAGTAGAAACAGTACTAGGGTTTGTTTTGTTGTTTGCTTTGTTTTTCTTAGGAGTTTTGATTATGCAAACAAATTGATGAAGATGACATTTCCAGCAGGCAAACCACTGAGGGGGCTCAGTGTTGCTCAATATTAACAGCCTTGAAAGGAAAGGGAATTAATGGAGCATCCTTCTCTTGGTTTTCAGACCTGATTCTGTATCCAGTGTGAAGCCTAATGATTTGCTTTAGGTTTGGTTTTTTTTTTTTTGCATTACAGAAAGTCTGATTCCTTTTCTCCTGCAGGTGCTGACCATTAGGAAGGGCACTGCTACAGAGACTGAAACCATTTATGCTTTGCTCTCAAGTCATTGTGGGTTAGAAGCTGCAGAAAAGAAAAAAAAGTTCTGAATAAATAACTGTGATGTCCCTACCAAGCACAGAGTCTCAGTGAGTTGTGTTTCTTCATTCAAATTGTTGAAAATCTGTTCTGCTTGGAGGTTTCTCTCATGGAGGAATGGTTCAGCACCACAAAAGGAGCGTGCAGCAGTCTCACAAAAGTTTAAATGCTTTGAATTTGCTCCCAGGCAGAAGAAGACTTCACTCCTTGGGATTTTGTTTGGAAATAAATGAATTCTTGTCAGGAGTTAGGCATCTTCTACTATGATTCTTACATATCAATATTTCTCATCATTCTGGAAGAAGATTCAAGTATTTGTCCTTTTTTTTTTATCTTTCATTGGTATTAATTTTCTTTATTTTGTATTCTGGAGGAGCTGCATCTCTGAATTTTGTACTTCTACTTTTAGCTTAAAAATGCTGTGCATAGATTGCCTCTGAAGATTAGTCTTGGTTTGGGGTTTTGTTTTTTTTTTTTATGTGACTTTGACTTGAGCCTTTTTCTGTTTGTTTCTCTTGCTCTCTCAGAAATGTGCATTACCTGTATTCTTTATGCCTTTCTCCCATCTGTAGCTCAATAAAATTTTGTCCCTCTTCTGCAGAACCATATCATGTGCATAATAACAGTGATAATAGTTTTTTTTAATAATAATAAGACTAATAATGATAACTGTATGGGTTCATCTTTCTATATAACTGTATTTAACTGATGCAGGAGTTGAGATGATGAAAAATATTATCAGCTCAGCTCAGCTCAGGAATAATTCTTTGTATAAGGGGATTAGGACTTGATTAGGAGATTTTTCCTGTTCCCTACAGGTCTATGTTCTTAAAACTCCTATCATGATTGAGTTCAGAACTGATCCTAGCCCTTTGAATCAATGGATTGTTAACTGTTTCATCAGGCTGCTCTGTGTCCTTTGTCACTGCAGCTCAGGGATCAATAAATGACTGCACTATGTCCTTTGTTACAGACTATGCAAGTTTCTAAGGAGTCCTAGCTCAGTGCTTCACTTCTCCCAGTCATTGTATGATTAGGCAGGAATACAGCCCAGGAGATCTCATGAGTTTCAATCAGGCAAAGTGTAAGGTCCTGCACCTAGGTGGGGCAGTTTTAGATATCAGCACAGGCTGGGGGGGATGAGATTGAAAGCAGCCCTGCAAGAAAAGGACTTGGGGGTGCTGGTGGATGTGAAGCTGGACATGAGCCAGCAGTGTGCACTTGCAGCCCAGAAGGCAAATTGCATCCTGGGCTGCATCAAAGGAAGTGTGGCCAGCAAATGGAGAGAGGGGATTCTGCCACTTTTCCCTGGTCAGACCTCAGCTGGAGTACTGTGTCCAGCTATGACAACCCCAACAAAAAAGAGACATGGACCTGTGGGGCTGGGTCCAGAGGAAGGCCACCAAGATGATCAGAGGGCTGGAAAACCTCTCCTATGAAGACAGGCTGAAAGAATTGGGGCTCTTCAGCCTGGAGAGGAGAAGGCTCCAGGAAGACCTTAGAACAGGCTCAGTATCTGAAGGGGATCTACACTAAGGCTGGGGAAGGACTGTTTAGAAGGGCTTCTAGTGATAGGACAAGAGGCAATGGTTTCAAGCTGGAGCAAGGTAGATTTAAATTGGACATCAGGAGGAAGTTCTGCACAATGAGAGTGGTAAAATAAAATCCTGCCCAGGGTTGTGGTGGAGGCATTCAAGATCAGATTTGATGTGTCCCTGGGCAGCCTGATCTAGTTGGAGGTGTCCCTGCTGACTGCAGGGGGGTTGGACAAGACGACCTTTGAAGGTCCCTTCCAATCCAATGCAATCTGTGAATCTGCTAGTGGGCTGGAAGAGCAAAGGCTTGGATTATGCTGAGTGGCCTAGCAGGAGTTTCTTTGTGAGAGCTGGTGTGTTAGATGAGTTCAAGCACATGGACCTCATTGGAAGTTAACAAAGAGCTAATTTGAGTACAGAACCTGTAAGAAGAAGTCACATCCTGCCAACTTATTCATTGGCCCTAGATGTGAGGCAGGGCACAGGCAAAACCAGCATCTTCTAAGGAATGGCTGTTTGGTGAAGGAACCTCAGTAGCACCAAGTCAGAAGAGTCAAGCAGTGGAGGCTCTTTTGCTCCCTCATTTGAAGTTAATGTGGAACTGAAAGCTCTGAGAAGTTTGTGTATGAACAGCATTTCCCTGTGCTGCTTTTTGAACTGAGTGCTCTAGGACCTGGCTCTGCCATTTCAGAGTCTTTAAGGCAAATTCTCAGCTGGCATGTACTAGCCTAATTTCTTTGACTCTTCTGATTTATACCCACTGTTTTGTGCTGGGTAGATCTGGTGAGGTACTCAATTCCATGCTTCAGCACAGCCCTAGCTCACATCAACAGGCTGCACACATGCACAAAAGGATGCAGTGCTGAGGCTTTAATGAGCAGATTTTTGAATGTCTGGAAATAGCCTTTGATCTTAGGGTGAACTTATCGAAATTCTGTGGGCTATGAGTGTTCATAGACAATAAAATCCCTAAGAGCAAGGACATGAAACCATCCAATGTCTCTTCTGCTTCATGGAGATTCAGCTTTTCTTGGCATATTTGTGAGAGGATGTTGACTGCCAGGAGAAACTTGAGGCCATTGTGCAATGGGAGCTTTTTTTTTTTTACTGCTGTAATATTGCTTTGGGTCTCCAAGGTTCAGTGAAGTCGGTAGGAGATTTTCTGCCAGTTTCAACTCGTTGGGAACATGTCCTTGCTGCAAGAAAAAAACTCCTTCAAGTACAGTTATTTACAGAGTGTTCAAAGAAGGAAAGGCATTTCTCATCCTTGTCCATTTAATGCTATATGCAGAGCCTGTGTTCAGGCTATTAAACCACATAAAGTGCCCCACTGAAACAGACTGATGTCTGAATAAATAAAGTCTACTACCCTGTAGCATATTTGCCACAGGGAAAGGGCATGGGGACCTCCAATGAGATGTCTGAGGACTGTGAGAGATGGCAGTGGTCATGATGCCAGGTGACTAGTCTGACTCCGTAGATTAACCTACCCCAAGAAATATCTTACTCTCTGCACTGTGAACTGCAGTCACATTTTCTCCTGTACCCACACATGAAACTTCTGACTCCTGTTACACCTTGGAGACACAGGTATGCAGCCTGGGCTGCATCAAAAGAAGCATGACCAGCAGATGAAGAGAGGGAATTCTACCACTTTGCTCTGGTGAGACCTCACCTGGAGTACTGCATCCAGCTCTGGAGACCTCAACACAGGAAGGACACGGACCTGATGGAGCAGGTCCAGAGGAGGGCCATGAAAATCATCAAGGGGCTGACACACTTCTGCTATGAGGACAGGCTGAGGGAGCTGGGGTCATTCAGTCTGGAGAAGAGGAGGCTCCAGGGAAACCTAAGAGCAGCCTTCCAGTACCTGAAGGGGGCTACAGGAAGGATGGGGAAAGTCTCTTTACAAAGACCTGCAGTGACAGGACAAGGGCCAATGGCTTCAAACTAGAGAAGAGCAGATTTAGATTGGATGTTAGGAACAAGTTCTTTACCATGAGGGTAGTGGAACACTGGAACAGGTTGCCCAGGGAGGCAGTGAGTCCCCATCTCGAGATATTCAAAGTGAGGCTCAACAGGGCTCTGGGCAGCCTGATCTAGTTGAAGATGTCCCTGGTGACTGCAGAAGGGCTTGGACTGGATGACCTTTGGAGGTCCCTTCCAGGCCAGCCCATTCTGTGATTCTATGATTCTTCACACCTCCAATCAGCAAGAAGATAACACTGATGTGGCTGGGGCTGGCTTATAGTTAGAGTTACAGAACATCCTTCATTTAGGTGAGGTACTGCTGCTGTTTTTCCAAGAGCATGTTCATTTATTTCTTCCTAACTCCTCCTTTTAATTACTAGAGGTTTTGATCTCCTGAAGGAACTTATTTACTTTCACAATTGCTTTTATTCAGTATGGTAATGCCCTTTGTTACCTTTTTTTGCTCCATTCTTCTGATGAACACAGCCAGGACAGTCACAGCTTACACTGTTCTCACAATCCAAAGTAAATCACAGTATCACAGTCTCACGGTATATCAGAAGTTGGAAGGGACCTCAAAAGATCATCAGGTCCAACCCCCCTGCCAGAGCAGGATCACTTAGGGTAGTCCACGTAGNTCTCTGTCTCTCTTGAACTGGGGAGCCCCAGACTGGACACAGGATTGCAGGTGTGGTCTCAGCAGGGCAGAGTAGAGAGGTCAAAATGCTTCTCTTTACAACTCAGTTACTGATGGAAATTCTTCAGGATTCTGGCAAATGCATGGAACTGCAAGATAAGCAGAGAAAAAAGCCACCAGGACTTGGGTGTCTGCTTCTAGTCATGGTAAAGCCAGCAGAGCACAGCCTGGACAGACATCTTGACAAAGAAGCAGTTGGCACAGGTTGCAGCCCTCAATTCAGGACCTCTTGGCCTCAGAGGGCCGAGGGGATGTGTTCTAACATTCCTCCTTGAGTGTCTGCCATAGGTTGAGTAGATTTTGGTTTGTTCTAGTATAGAATTTCATGTTCAAGGAGGAAACTCATGAGGGGGTTCAAGCAAAAATTCTAACAGTTTGAAGAAGGCTTTTCAATATCTGAAGGGGGCTACAAGAAAGCTGGGGAGGGACTTTTTAGGCTATCATGTAGTGACAGGACCAGGGGGAATGGAATAAAGCTGGAAGTGGGGAGATTCAGACTGGACATGAGGAAGAAGTTCTTCCCCATGAGAGTGGTGAGAGCCTGGAATGGGTTGTCCAGGGAGGTGGTTGAGGCTCCATCCCTGGAGGTGTTTGCAGCCAGGCTGGATGAGGCTCTGGCCAGCCTGATGTAGTGTGAGGTGTCCCTGCCCATGGCAGGGGGGTTGGAAGTGGATGATCCTTGTGGTCCCTTCCAACCCTGACTGATTCTATGATTCTATGATTCTATGATTCTATGATTCTATGATTATATGATTATATGATTATATGATTCTATGATTCTATGATTCTAATCAACCAGACCATGGCACGAAGTGCCTCATCCAGGTTTTTCTTAAACACCTCCAGGGACATCAACTCCACCACCTCCCTGAGCAGCACATTCCAATGGCCAATCTCTCTTTCTGGGAAGAACTTCTTTCTTAGATCAAGCCTAAACTTCCCCTGCACAGCTTGAGACTGTGTCCTCTTGTTCTGTCACTGGTTGCCTGGGAGAGAAGAGACCAACCCTTGCCTGGATGCAACCACCCTATAATTACAGGGGAAAGGTCCAAATCAAGCAGGAAACACAACAGGAACATCTTCTAATAATAAAAAAGGTGATAGAGTGAAATCCACAGAGGTGAATGTGACGCCAAACCTGGCTGTGACAGGAGGTTTTTATCACAGGCTTCAGCTCCACAGGCTGGGTGTTCTCAGCATGTGCCTGCAACGTGCCCAGCTGAATCAGCTGCCAGTGCTGCACTGAACACTGAGTTCATTCATTATTATGGCTGGGGTTTTAGGAGGCAAGATGAGCAAAATCAACAGCAGTCTCCAACAGATGGGACGAGAGAAGGGCAGCTGGAGGCGTACGCTGCACTACTTACGGCATGCGAGCGCACGTGGAATCCTCTGCCCCCAGAGCCCTGGCGTTTCCCTCACACAGGCAGGAGGAAAAAAAAATGCAATTATCTGAATTAACTGTCACTCCACCAATCCCTTGGCTTTGTGCTGCCCAGGCACAAGAAGAACAGGGAGGACTCAGGGAACAGGCGATACAGAGGCGCAGTTCGGCACCTGGCGCCGAGGGCAGTGGTGAAGGAGCACATTCAAGCCCACATGAGATGTGCAAGGGGCATTCCTGTCAGCTTTTTCTTCCTTTCTTCTCTTTTTTTTTTTTTTCCCCTCTTCTTGGTATCACAGTACACTAGAGGTTAGAAGACACTTCCAGAGATCATTGAGTCCAACCCCCCTGCCAAAGCAGGATCACTTAGGGTAGTCTGGCCAGTCTCTTTTATATTTTTTATTCAGGGCAATAGTTCCATCTCACTCAAGATAAAGAAAGCAAATGCATATCATGAGATTGGGCCAGCAGGTGCAGTTTTCACAGAATCACAGAACTATTGAGGCTGGAACAGACCTCTGAGATCACAATATCACAGTACATCACAGGCTGGAAGTGACCGCAAGAGATCATCAGGTCCAACCTCCCTGCCAAAGCAGGATCACTTTGGGTAGTCCACACAGGAATGCATCCAGGAGGGTTTGGAAAGTCTCCACAGAAGGAGACTTTGAAGAAGGAGAGAAGGAAAAGGAGAGAAAGATTCTCTGGGCAGCCTGCTCTGGTGCTCTGTCACCCCCACTGTAAAGAAGTTTCTCCTCATGTTGAGGAGAAACTTCTATATATCTCACTTTATTTTTTTTTTTTTTAACTTTGAGGCTGAAAAGCTGGTAAATAAGATTACAGCATGAATGCAGAAAATAAAATGGAGCAGAACCATGTGTAAGCAAGATTACTAGGCCAAAGGAGTGCCGCTCAGCACGTTAACTGCACTGTGGGGGACGTACAGCTGGGGCTGGCCTTGAGGCATTTTATTTGCCTGGGTGCAGCAGATGTGGTCAGAAGATATTAATGCAATGCTTATGAGAGAGCTTCTTTCATGTCTCTTCATTGAGGGTGGAAAAGAAGCATAAGGAGTGTGATTTATTGGGAGGGGTTTATTATTAATATTATTATTATTATTATTATTTCATCCTACCCCAAACCTTATGAAATTGTGTTGGATTTCCAGCACTTTAAAAGGATCTCAGCTGTCATTTCACTGTGTGTGTACCCACCTGCACTTTCCAGCTGTGCAGGCCACAAAGATGGATCACAGTCTCACAGTATATCAGAGGTTGGAAGGGACCTCAAGAGATCATCAGGTCCAACCCCTTACCAGAGCAGGATCACTTAGGGTAGTCTGCACAGGAATGCATCCAGGTGGGTTTGGAAAGTCTCCAGCGAAGGAGACTCCACAACCCCCCCGGGCAGCCTGTTCCAGTGCTCTGTCACCATCACTGGAAAGAAGTTTCTCCTCATGTTGAGGTGAAATCTTCCATGTTGAAGCTTGAACCTGTTGTTTCTTGTCTTATTCCTGTGCACCACTGAAAAGAGCTTGGCCCCCTCCACTTGACACCTACCCCTCAGATATTGATAGATATTGATGGGATCCCCCTCTCAGTCTCTCCAGACTGAACAGCCCCAGGGTTCTCAGTCTGTAAGACAGGACAAAGATAGGACAATAGGAATCACTTTGGGATGAAAAATCCAATAATCATAGAATCAGCTGGGATGGGAGGGACCTTTCAAGGTCATCTGGTCCAACACCCTTGCAGTGAGCTAGGGCATCCTCAACTAGCTCAGGTCACCCAGAGCTCTGTCGAGCCCCACCTTGAATATCTCCAGGGATGGGGCCTCAAACACCTCCCTGGGCAGCCATTTCAGTGCTCAACCACCCTCATTGTAAAGAACTTTTTCCTAACATCTGTGGCAGGATCTGTGTGGCCTCAAACCAACACCCAATCTAAATATCCTCTAGTTTCAAACCATTGCCCCTCATCCTTTCACTGCTGGCCTTCAACAGTCCCTCTCCATCTTTCTTTCAAAAAAAGGAGTTAAAAAAAAGTGAATGTGACACTTGGTGCCATGATTTAGTTGTCAGGAGATGTAAGGTAATAGGTTGGACTTGATGATCTCTGAGATCTCTTCCAACCTGGTGGATTCTGTGATTCTGGAAAGCCCCCTTCTGCTATGGCTAACCATGTTTTGTTGATGACAGGGTGCAGATACTTCTGTTTGGGTTGTGTTTTGTTGATGACAGGGTGCAGATACTTCTGTTTGGTTGTGTGTTGGTGATTTAAAATGCTTGAGGATTTGATAGAGCCCTTCTCTGCCCAGGCTGATAACCTCTCCTTAGTATGGTCTGAAGTGGCATGAACCCACATCTGCATGAAGCAGGGGCCAGAGGAGAATAAAATCCTTTTGTGTTTAAAAACCCCAAACCCACACCACAACAAACCTTCCACCTTTCTGCTTGCTGGGAGAATCACTGCTCCCTCCCACACAGCCCCAGCTGGAGAGCCTTTCCTTGTAGCAAAAAGTTACTCCACTTGTGCCAGTCTCTTTCCATACACTGCCTCCTCTCCCTTCCTCCCTCAGAGGCAGCTGCAGCCACATCAGCCCTCTTACCTGACTCCAGAGAGGTGCCTCACATGATTTAGGAAAGCAGAGATGGAAAACATCCATTGGGTTCTAAATGGGCTCAGGGTGGACTTCCTACCTGCAGAGATTAGCAAATGCAGTTCTACAGTGAGCATCAGGTTGGAGTAAAGCCTTCCANTTAATATTATTATTATTATTATTATTATTATTTCATCCTACCCCAAACCTTATGAAATTGTGTTGGATTTCCAGCACTTTAAAAGGATCTCAGCTGTCATTTCACTGTGTGTGTACCCACCTGCACTTTCCAGCTGTGCAGGCCACAAAGATGGATCACAGTCTCACAGTATATCAGAGGTTGGAAGGGACCTCAAGAGATCATCAGGTCCAACCCCTTACCAGAGCAGGATCACTTAGGGTAGTCTGCACAGGAATGCATCCAGGTGGGTTTGGAAAGTCTCCAGCGAAGGAGACTCCACAACCCCCCCGGGCAGCCTGTTCCAGTGCTCTGTCACCATCACTGGAAAGAAGTTTCTCCTCATGTTGAGGTGAAATCTTCCATGTTGAAGCTTGAACCTGTTGTTTCTTGTCTTATTCCTGTGCACCACTGAAAAGAGCTTGGCCCCCTCCACTTGACACCTACCCCTCAGATATTGATAGATATTGATGGGATCCCCCTCTCAGTCTCTCCAGACTGAACAGCCCCAGGGTTCTCAGTCTGTAAGACAGGACAAAGATAGGACAATAGGAATCACTTTGGGATGAAAAATCCAATAATCATAGAATCAGCTGGGATGGGAGGGACCTTTCAAGGTCATCTGGTCCAACACCCTTGCAGTGAGCTAGGGCATCCTCAACTAGCTCAGGTCACCCAGAGCTCTGTCGAGCCCCACCTTGAATATCTCCAGGGATGGGGCCTCAAACACCTCCCTGGGCAGCCATTTCAGTGCTCAACCACCCTCATTGTAAAGAACTTTTTCCTAACATCTGTGGCAGGATCTGTGTGGCCTCAAACCAACACCCAATCTAAATATCCTCTAGTTTCAAACCATTGCCCCTCATCCTTTCACTGCTGGCCTTCAACAGTCCCTCTCCATCTTTCTTTCAAAAAAAGGAGTTAAAAAAAAGTGAATGTGACACTTGGTGCCATGATTTAGTTGTCAGGAGATGTNGGAGGGACCTTTCAAGGTCATCTGGTCCAACACCCTTGCAGTGAGCTAGGGCATCCTCAACTAGCTCAGGTCACCCAGAGCTCTGTCGAGCCCCACCTTGAATATCTCCAGGGATGGGGCCTCAAACACCTCCCTGGGCAGCCATTTCAGTGCTCAACCACCCTCATTGTAAAGAACTTTTTCCTAACATCTGTGGCAGGATCTGTGTGGCCTCAAACCAACACCCAATCTAAATATCCTCTAGTTTCAAACCATTGCCCCTCATCCTTTCACTGCTGGCCTTCAACAGTCCCTCTCCATCTTTCTTTCAAAAAAAGGAGTTAAAAAAAAGTGAATGTGACACTTGGTGCCATGATTTAGTTGTCAGGAGATGTAAGGTAATAGGTTGGACTTGATGATCTCTGAGATCTCTTCCAACCTGGTGGATTCTGTGATTCTGGAAAGCCCCCTTCTGCTATGGCTAACCATGTTTTGTTGATGACAGGGTGCAGATACTTCTGTTTGGTTGTGTGTTGGTGATTTAAAATGCTTGAGGATTTGATAGAGCCCTTCTCTGCCCAGGCTGATAACCTCTCCTTAGTATGGTCTGAAGTGGCATGAACCCACATCTGCATGAAGCAGGGGCCAGAGGAGAATAAAATCCTTTTGTGTTTAAAAACCCCAAACCCACACCACAACAAACCTTCCACCTTTCTGCTTGCTGGGAGAATCACTGCTCCCTCCCACACAGCCCCAGCTGGAGAGCCTTTCCTTGTAGCAAAAAGTTACTCCACTTGTGCCAGTCTCTTTCCATACACTGCCTCCTCTCCCTTCCTCCCTCAGAGGCAGCTGCAGCCACATCAGCCCTCTTACCTGACTCCAGAGAGGTGCCTCACATGATTTAGGAAAGCAGAGATGGAAAACATCCATTGGGTTCTAAATGGGCTCAGGGTGGACTTCCTACCTGCAGAGATTAGCAAATGCAGTTCTACAGTGAGCATCAGGTTGGAGTAAAGCCTTCCACCCAGAACCTGAAACTGCCTCCCCTACCAAGTCAAGGCAGAGGGGCTCTGTGCTCCTGTGTTTCTGGGTTTAAAAATGCCTTTCAGGCTGTTGTTGAAGCTGGTGTTTTGAGTCAAGCTAAGTTAATGGGTTGTGAGGATGATGGCCGTGTGGGAGCTTTTCTGCTTGTGACTGGCAAAATCTGGTCTGCTTTGGCAGCAGAAGGATCAGAGCTGCTGCAGAGGGGTCCCCTGCTGAGAGTGATCCTTTATTTGCCTCTCTGTCAACCAGATGAAGGAGGGACTAAGTATCTGTGGACCATGCTGTGGCAAGGAGTAAAGCTTTGGGGAAGAAAAGGGGGTAGAAGGCAGGAATTCATTTTCCTCTGGTAACCTTGGGATCTGCCCCATTCCTACCCATCAGGGGAATGCATGCAAGTGTGGAAGTCAGAAACAGATGTGTGCTCCACTAGTTTACTGATGTGTGAGTAACTGCTTCCCTTCTTGCTCAGGCAGCACAGTGTACCTCTTGCCTCTGTGCCACAGACAAGCCTTCAGGCTGAAGGGTGGCTTTGAAGCTCCACCAAGGCTGCTAGAAAAGATGTCAAGGTGTGAGGAATGAACTGGGCAGGCTTTGGGAGCTGATAAGGTGTCAGTGCTGTTTATATATATGCATACAGCCAAGATGTATTTTATATATGGATAATAATTATCATTCCTCAGAGGTTACAGACCTCTGCACAGGGCAGCCAGTGGCTGGGATTGACTTAAACAAGATTAGTCAGTGAAAGGAGAAATGCAAAATGTCCTTTTGAGAAGACCATGCTCCTAAAGTGTGAGAAAAAAAAACAGATGGAGCAAGGACCAAATTATCATAGAATGGTTAAGGTTGGAAGTGACCTCTGAGATCATCTACTCCAACCTCCCCACCACAGACAGGGACCCCTCTCAACTAGACTCAGCCAAGTATTTCTTATTTACTTCCCTGTGGCCTCACCATAGTACTCAGGAACTTGTTTTCCTTCACACAGTTGTGTGATTCAGCTTGTTGTAGAGCTGCAGGTTATAATGATTTATTAATATGGATTATCAGGTAACTGTATGAGGAGAAAGGTTCCAGCTGATGAAGTCATATCAGTGAATTCAAAGGCTGATGCTGACAGTGTAGTGTTGTTTTTCATACACAGGGTGAATTTCATCCGCCTTTTCCTTTCAATAAAACGCCCAAGTAGAAAGCTGCTGGCTGAAAGGGACCTGGCGGTTCTAATGGACAAGCAGCTGAATAGGAGCCAGCAGTGTGCCCAGGTGGCCAAGAAAGCCAATGGCATATTGGATTGGGATCAGAAATGCTGTGTCCAGCAGGAGCAGGGAGGGGATTGTCCCCTGGGACTCAGCTCTGGTGAGGCCACACCTTCAGTATTGTGTCCACTTTTGGACACCTGAATACAAGAGAGATGTGGAGGTGCTGGAGCCAGTGCAGAGGAGGGCAAGGAAGCTGGGGAAGGGTCTGGAGAATAAATGTGATGAAGAGCAACTGAAGGAGCTGGGGGTGGTTAGTTTGGAAAAGAGGAGGCTGAGGGGAGACCTCATTGCTCTGTACAACTACCTGGAAGGACATTGTGGAGAGGTTGGTGCTGGTCTCTTCTCACAGGGAATTAGTGATAGAAGAAGAGGGAATGGCCTCAAGCTGCCACTGGGTAGGTTTAGACTGGACATTAGGACCAATTTTTTGCAGCAAGAGTGTTCAGGCATTGGAATGTGCTGCCCAGGGAGGTGGTTGAGTGCCCAAGCCTGGATGTGTTTCAAGGTGGTTTGGATGTGGTGCTTGGGGATATGGTTTAGGGGTGACCCTTGTAGAATAGGGTTCTGGTTTGGACTTGGTGATCCTGAGGATCTTTTCCAACCTGAATGTTTCTTTGATTCTGTGAAATGCACAAAGTAAGGACCAGTGGGAAAGTCTTTATCACATTATAGAGGAGTTTAAGTGCACAAAGTAAGGACCAGTGGGAAAGTCTTTATTTATCAGATTATAGAGGAGTTTAAGTGCACAAAGTAAGGACCGGTGGGAAAGTTCTCTTTATTTATTACTCTACAGAGGAGTTTAAGTGCTGGTCTTTAGATAAGTTAGTCCAGTTCACATCAGGTGAGTGGGATAAGGTTCTAGGCCAAAGAGGTTGAACTGATTGCAACATGAAGAAAACTTGACTTGAGAAAGCTCAAATCTGCCATTGTATTAGCTGCAGGATCAGTGACCTCAGTGGCTCTTTCCCCTTTCTCTCCAATGATTTGCTTCAATCCTCATGAAATGTGCATTAGTTTGACAGCCAGCAGGGCACTGAAAGATGGAAATCAAGTTTTACAAATGTAAAGAGCTTGACTAATGGTGCTGTCCTGGCAAAGCAAATGTGCTTTGTTCATAGAAACAGAGAATTGTCAGGGTTGGAAGGGACCTCAAGGATCAGCCAGTTCCAACCCCTGCCATGGGCAGGGACACCTCACACTGCATCAGGTTGCTCAGAGCAACATCCAGCCTGGCCTTCAAAACTTCCAGGGATGAGGCTTCCACCTCCCTGGGCAACTTGTTCCAGCATCTCACCACCCTCATGGGGAAGAATTTCTTCCTAACATCCAAGCTGAATCTACCCATTTCTCTTTTTCTTCCTTTCCCTCTAGTCCTATCCCTATCTGACACCCTAAAAAGTCCCTCCCCAGTTTTCTTGTAGCCCTCTTCAGATACTGGAAGGCCACAATGAGGTNTCATAGAATGGTTAAGGTTGGAAGTGACCTCTGAGATCATCTACTCCAACCTCCCCACCACAGACAGGGACCCCTCTCAACTAGACTCAGCCAAGTATTTCTTATTTACTTCCCTGTGGCCTCACCATAGTACTCAGGAACTTGTTTTCCTTCACACAGTTGTGTGATTCAGCTTGTTGTAGAGCTGCAGGTTATAATGATTTATTAATATGGATTATCAGGTAACTGTATGAGGAGAAAGGTTCCAGCTGATGAAGTCATATCAGTGAATTCAAAGGCTGATGCTGACAGTGTAGTGTTGTTTTTCATACACAGGGTGAATTTCATCAGCCTTTTCCTTTCAATAAAACGCCCAAGTAGAAAGCTGCTGGCTGAAAGGGACCTGGCGGTTCTAATGGACAAGCAGCTGAATAGGAGCCAGCAGTGTGCCCAGGTGGCCAAGAAAGCCAATGGCATATTGGATTGGGATCAGAAATGCTGTGTCCAGCAGGAGCAGGGAGGGGATTGTCCCCTGGGACTCAGCTCTGGTGAGGCCACACCTTCAGTATTGTGTCCACTTTTGGACACCTGAATACAAGAGAGATGTGGAGGTGCTGGAGCCAGTGCAGAGGAGGGCAAGGAAGCTGGGGAAGGGTCTGGAGAATAAATGTGATGAAGAGCAACTGAAGGAGCTGGGGGTGGTTAGTTTGGAAAAGAGGAGGCTGAGGGGAGACCTCATTGCTCTGTACAACTACCTGGAAGGACATTGTGGAGAGGTTGGTGCTGGTCTCTTCTCACAGGGAATTAGTGATAGAAGAAGAGGGAATGGCCTCAAGCTGCCACTGGGTAGGTTTAGACTGGACATTAGGACCAATTTTTTGCAGCAAGAGTGTTCAGGCATTGGAATGTGCTGCCCAGGGAGGTGGTTGAGTGCCCAAGCCTGGATGTGTTTCAAGGTGGTTTGGATGTGGTGCTTGGGGATATGGTTTAGGGGTGACCCTTGTAGAATAGGGTTCTGGTTTGGACTTGGTGATCCTGAGGATCTTTTCCAACCTGAATGTTTCTTTGATTCTGTGAAATGCACAAAGTAAGGACCAGTGGGAAAGTCTTTATCACATTATAGAGGAGTTTAAGTGCACAAAGTAAGGACCAGTGGGAAAGTCTTTATTTATCAGATTATAGAGGAGTTTAAGTGCACAAAGTAAGGACCGGTGGGAAAGTTCTCTTTATTTATTACTCTACAGAGGAGTTTAAGTGCTGGTCTTTAGATAAGTTAGTCCAGTTCACATCAGGTGAGTGGGATAAGGTTCTAGGCCAAAGAGGTTGAACTGATTGCAACATGAAGAAAACTTGACTTGAGAAAGCTCAAATCTGCCATTGTATTAGCTGCAGGATCAGTGACCTCAGTGGCTCTTTCCCCTTTCTCTCCAATGATTTGCTTCAATCCTCATGAAATGTGCATTAGTTTGACAGCCAGCAGGGCACTGAAAGATGGAAATCAAGTTTTACAAATGTAAAGAGCTTGACTAATGGTGCTGTCCTGGCAAAGCAAATGTGCTTTGTTCATAGAAACAGAGAATTGTCAGGGTTGGAAGGGACCTCAAGGATCAGCCAGTTCCAACCCCTGCCATGGGCAGGGACACCTCACACTGCATCAGGTTGCTCAGAGCAACATCCAGCCTGGCCTTCAAAACTTCCAGGGATGAGGCTTCCACCTCCCTGGGCAACTTGTTCCAGCATCTCACCACCCTCATGGGGAAGAATTTCTTCCTAACATCCAAGCTGAATCTACCCATTTCTCTTTTTCTTCCTTTCCCTCTAGTCCTATCCCTATCTGACACCCTAAAAAGTCCCTCCCCAGTTTTCTTGTAGCCCTCTTCAGATACTGGAAGGCCACAATGAGGTTTCCTCAGAGCCTTCTCTTTCTTCAGACTGAACAACCCCAACTCTCTCAGTCTGTCTACACAGGATAGGAGCTCCAGCCCTCTGATCATCCTCATAACCCTTCTCTGGACACATTCCAGCACCTCCAGATCCTTCTTGTGACAGGGGCTCCAGAACTGGACACAGTACTCCAGGTGGGGTCTCACCAGAGTGGAGCAGAGGGGGAGAATCACCTCCCTCACCCTGGTGGCCACACTTCTCTTGATGCAGCCCAGGATCTGGTTGGCTTTCTGGGCTGCAAGTGCACATTGACAGCTCCTGTTGAGCTTCTCGTCCACCAGCACCCCCAAGTCCTTCTCCTCAGGGCTGCTCTCCAGCCAGTCCCTGCCCAGCCTGTATCAGTGCTTGGGATTGCCTGGACCCAGCTGCAGGACCTTTCACTTGGTCTTGTTGAACCTCATGAGGATGGCTTGGGCCCAGCTCTGCAGCCTGCCAAGGTCCCTCTGGATGGATCCCTTGCCTCCAGCATGTCAGCTGCACCACACAGCTTGGTGTTGTCAGCAAAGTTCCTGAGGGTGCACTCAGTGCCACTGCTGTGCACATAGCTCTTTAAACTCAAAACTCCTGAAATGGCTTTTAGATGGCTCTGTGACAAAAAGAGATCTGTTTAGATCCCTCTGATTTCTGATTCTTTTCTCTCTTTTCTGCTCTCCTTTCTTCACAGACCAGGAGCAGGATGTGTGAAGCAGCTCAGTTTTCTGCGTTTGCAGTAGAAACTTTGCTTCCCATCCCTCACAGTCAATGTTGTTTGCTCCTTGGCTTGCTTGAAGATAAAAGATTTTTCTCAAAGCAGCTGTCTGGCTCGGAGCAGAATGTGGAGAGATGAAATTCCAGGGATTAAATTGGATTTTCCCAGGCAAGATCACGTAGACAGAGAGATATGTGCCATTCTGTTTACTCCTCTGTAAAGCCTAGTGCAGACAGCTTTGGAAGCTTGCAGAGAGCTCACATGCCAGGAGAAGTTGCTTCTCAGTGATGAATCCACCCTAAATTTATCTCATTTCTAGGACAGCAGTTTATAGAGCTCTAATTTATAGTAGCTGGCATTTTTTAAAAAGACACCCCTTTCCTTTCCTTCTGAGTCTTGTGTTTCACTTGGGAAACTTCTCTCAACAGCTCTGGAGTTTTTCCTCTTACAAGCAAAACCATGAGCTGCTGAAAGGTCTCAATTTAAGTTCTGTTGGACAGCAGACCCCCCCCCCCCCCCCCCCCGCCCCCCCCCCACCCCCGACAATCC
>VXBD01012166.1:40606-63800 GCA_013399975.1 Indicator maculatus | reverse complement strand
CTGCTCTTGGTTTCTTCTCAGAGGGTGAAATTCCCACCACAAGGGCAGCCATGGGGCTCTATAGTGCTGCAAAGAAAAATATGAATAAGCTTAACCTCAAAATGATGGGAGGGAATACAGAACTCAATGGGGACATGAGGGAGATAGGTAGGTGTACAATTTGTGGGTAGGATACAATGACAAAGGCAGACAGAAGAAGGCTGCAGAGGGACTGTTTCCTCATCCCTGTAGGGATGAGGGATAATGGCCTGAAATGAGAAAAGAGCAGGTTTGGGCTGGATGTGAGGAACAAGTTCTTTAGCATGTGGGTGGTGGAACACTGCAACAGATTGCCCAGGGAGGTAGCTGAGGCCCCATCCCTGGAGATCTTCAAGATCAGGCTCTCTTTGGGTCCTTTCTAACCCCTGATATCCTGTGATTCTGTGCCTCTGAGCAACCTGATCTAGTGGAGGATGTCCCTGCTGACTGAAAGGGGGGGTTGGACTAGATGGGTCTAGCCAGCCTGATCTAGTGTGAGTTGTCCCTGCCCATGGCAGGGGGCTTGGAACTAGATGATCCTTGTGATCCTTTCCAACCTTGACTAATTGTATCATTCTGTGACCTTTGGAGATCCCTTCCAACCCAAACCATTCTATGATTCTATGACCTTTGGAGATCCCTTCCAACCCAAACCATTCTATGATTCCATGACCTTTGGAGATCCCTTCCAACCCAAACCATTCTATGATTCTATGACCTTTGGAGATCCCTTCCAACCCAAACCATTCTATGATTCCATGACCTTTGGAGATCCCTTCCAACCCAAACCATTCTATGATTCTATGACCTTTGGAGATCCCTTCCAACCCAAACCATTCTATGATTCCATGACCTTTGGAGATCCCTTCCAACCCAAACCATTCTATGATTCTATGACCTTTGGAGATCCCTTCCAACCCAAACCATTCTATGATTCCATGACCTTTGGAGATCCCTTCCAACCCAAACCATTCTATGATTCTATGACCTTTGGAGATCCCTTCCAACCCAAACCATTCTATGATTCCATGACCTTTGGAGATCCCTTCCAACCCAAACCATTCTATGATTCTATGACCTTTGGAGATCCCTTCCAACCCAAACCATTCTATGATTCCATGACCTTTGGAGATCCCTTCCAACCCAAACCATTCTATGATTCTATGACCTTTGGAGATCCCTTCCAACCCAAACCATTCTATGATTCTATGACCTTTGGAGATCCCTTCCAACCCAAACCATTCTATGATTCTATGACCTTTGGAGATCCTTTCCAACCCAAACCATTCTATGATTCTATGTTGAGAGTTTGGTCTTCACCAGCTATTTCATTGGCCGGTTTGCATTTATTTTGGGGTTGGAGATGCACACACTCTATGTCCTGTTGCAACACCTCACTAGCAGCAAGGCTCAGTTAGTTCTTACTAACTTATAAAGGACAGGTGCAGCTGTGAGAGCTATCTAGCAAGAGGAGTGTGTAGATTATTTTTCACAGACTCATAGATTCATAGAAGTTTTCTGATAAAGATGTCACAGTGGAGAAATGGTTCCAGCCTCTTCCATGAGTAGCAAACCTCCATCCCCCATGAAAGGCAAGAAGCAAGCAAGAGCATATATGCATCTGGAACTCTCTTGAAGGAATTATTCCTGTTTTGGAAAACATAATTTCTAGACCTGGAAAAAACCTGAAAAGGGGGAAAGTGACCACTTTCCCTCAGCAAATTTAGCAACAGAAAGGAAAGTTCTAAATACTTGAAAGCTGATGTGATGTGCTTGTCAGGACATAAATATGAAAGCTACTCTGTGGAAAAGGAAAGCAAACTTTCTGCTATATTTTGGTCTACTCTTCTCTTTTTTTTTTTTTTTTTTTCCTAGCTAGATTTCAGGGTGTGCAGACTTCTATGGTCACAGGAGATTGCTTTTATTTCTTTGCATCTCATCTGATCATGATCAGGCAAACTCCATTTAAGTTATGATCATGATTTTGGAGCATAAACAGAGAAATGCTTTCTATGTTTCCATCCTCCTGATTTTAAGGCAGAAGGAATTGGTTAGTACAGTGATGTTGTGATGCTGATCATGTTTCTTCAATACCTTATATGATGAGGCATTGCCATCAGGACCTTCAAAGAAAGGATTGGATGTTAGGAAGTTCTTCCCCATGAGGGTGGTGAGACACTGGAACAGGTTGCCCAGGGAGGTGGTAGAAGCCTCATCTCTGAAGATTTTTAAGGCCAGGCTGGATGTGGCTCTGAGCAACCTGATGTAGTGTGAGGTGTCTCTGCCCATGGCAGGGGGGTTGGAACTGGATGATCCTTGAGGTTCTTTCCAACCCTAACAATTCTGTGATTCTGTGCAGAGGTAACCATAGAAGCATAGAATCATAGATACATAGCTGCATAGAATCACAGAATGGTCTGGGTTGGAAGGGACCTCCAAAAGTCATCCAGTCGAACCCCCTCTGCAGTAAGCAGGAGCATCCTCAGGTTGCCCAGAGCCCTGTCGAGCCTCACCATGAATATCTCCAGGGATGGGGCCCCAACCACCTGCCCAGGCAACCTGTTCCAGTGTTGCACTACCCCCATGGTATAGAACTTGTTCCTAACATCCAATCTAAATCTACTCTTTTCTAGTTTGAAGCCATTGCCCCTCATCCTGTCACTGCAGGCCTTTGTAAACAGTCTCTCTCCATCCTTCTTTTAGGCTCCTTCAGGTACTGCAAGGCTGCTATTAGGTCTCCCTGGAGCCTCCTTTTCTTCAGTCTGAACACCCCCAGCTCCCTCAGCCTGTCCTCGTAGCAGAGGTGCTCCAACCCCCTCACCATTTTTGTGGCCCTCCTCTGGATCTGCTCCATCATCTCTGTGTCCTCCCTACATTGATGGCTCCAGAGCTGTATGCAGTCTCACAGTATATCAGAGGTTGGAAGGGACCTCCAGAGATCATCAGGTCCAACCCCTTGCCAGAGAAGGATAACTCAGGACAGTCTGCACAGGAATGCATCCAGGTGGGTTTGGAAAGTCTCCAGAGAAGGAGACTCTACAACCCCCCTGGGCAGCCTGTTCCAGTGCTCTGTCACCCTCACTATAAAGAGAGTTGAGGTGAAATCTTCTCTGTTCAAGCTTGAACCTGTTGTTTCTTGTTTTATTAGTGCACACCACCCAAAAGAGCCTGGCCCCCTCCACTTGACACCCACCCCTCAGCTATTGATAGACATTGATCAGATCCCCTCTCAGCCTTCTCTTCTCCAGACTAAACAGCTCCAGGGCTCTCAGTCTCTCTTCACAGGGGAGATGCTCAAGTCCCCTAAGCATCCTCCTGGCTCTCTGTTGGATTCTCTTCAGCAGGTCTCTGTCTCTCTTGAACTGGGGAGCCCAAAACTGGACACAGTACTCCAGGTGAGGTCTAACCAGAGCAGAGTAAAGCAGCAGCACATCCTGACATGTGAATTTTTGTTGTGATGGCAAAGCTTGATTTTCAAGACCCTCTTGAAATTAAGTTGCCTGAGACTTGCTTTGCTTCAAACCCAGCTGTTGTGCTGTGCTGTTGTGCTGTGCTGTAGTCACCTTTGTTGTTGATTCTAATGAAAAGCCTTTGCAGTGATATGTGATACAGCCTGCCAGCCTTCTGGAAATGTGGAAGCCAAAGGCTGGTGTGAGGTTTCAGTGAAGTGATTTCATATATTAACTTGGATGTGACCTGTAGCCCCTTTGTCAAATAACAGGTGAGCAAATGAATTTGAATGGCTATTATCTCAAAGATGAAAGCTAATGTTAGCATCTGAATGGGACCTGGAAACCTGACAGGGTTTTATTCAGCTTCAGTTTTCTTATCATACCTCTGCTAAGAGGCTGAGGGAGCTGGAGTTGTTCAGCCTGGAATAGAGAAGGCTCCAGGGAGACCTGATAGCAGCCTTCCAGTACCTGAAGGGGACCTACAAGAAGGCTGCAGAGGGAGTCTTTACAAAGACCTGCAGTGACAGGACAAAGGGCAAAGAGCAGATTTAGATTGGATGTGAGGAAAATCTTCTTTACAATGAGGGTAGCTGAGCACTAGAACAGTTTGCCCAGACAAATGGTTGAGGCCCCATCCCTTCAGATATTGAAGGTGAGGCTCGATGGGGCTCTGGGTAACCTGATCTAGTTGAGGATGTCCTTGTTCAGTGCTGGGAAGCTTTTCTTGGCTTTGCTGTGCAGGTGTTGAGTGGGGTGAAAATTCGTCCCCCCTCCCAACGTTAAATTTGCCAGATCAGCTCAGCTGGAAGCAAATGGAAGCTGTATTTACAAGCAAAACTACAATCTACAATGAAATGCAATGAAGATGTACAAATACACAGGATAGAATTCTATGATTCTGTGATTCCATTTACAATATTTACAGGTATTTACAATTGATGAACAGCACAAGGACCCTCCTGGCCAAAGAGCAGGGGAAGCTGCAACAGCTTCTTCCTTCTCTGCCTCCTCCTCTACCCCCCTGCACACAAGGGGCAAGAGACAGAAGCAGAGAAGTTAATACCAGTCAAAAACAATGCAGCCAAGGTCAAGCAGAAGGAAGTTAGTATCTCCCAGCCCAAGCAAGAAGAGAGAGCTTGTTTTGGGAACTAAATCTTATGGTAGATAACTCTCCAATGGAATTGTTTAGAATAATCATTTTCCTTTTTACACCCAATAGTGATTTCTTTACATTTTTACTGCTTTCTGCTCAAGATCTATAAAAAAAAACTTAAAGGCAAGGCCTAAAAAGACCACAAGGTGATCCTTTCTGAATTAAAGTGCTTTTGATCTCTGTGGTGCCATTATACAAAGTTATATCTGAGCATAGATTGCTTCTGAGTGGGGGCAGAAATTCTTGCCTGTAAGCTTGATTCTGCATGAGGCAAGGTGGAGCCTTGGGTAGATTCCAGGTCATAATTGTTTCTGGGGAGTTTCTGTGTGAGACTGGACTGTGCTGTTGGAGGAAGAGATCATAGACTCAGATAATGGTCTGGGTCGGGAGGGACTTCCCAGACTCATCTAGTCCAACCCTCTCAGTTCAGTCAGGCTGCTCAGAGCCCTGCTGAGCCTGACCTTGAATATCTCCAGGGATGGAGCCTACACTACCTCCCTGGGCAACCTGCTGCAGTGTTCCACCACCCTCATGCTAAAGAACTTGTTCCTAACATCCAATTTAAATCTGCTCTTCTCTCATTTCAAACCATTGCCCCTCATCTGTCATTTCAGGCCATTGGAAACAGTCTCTCTGCAGCCTTCTTGTACCCCTTTCAGGTACTGGCAGGCTGCTATTGGGTCTCTCTGGAGCCTTCTCTTCTCCAGGCTGAACACCCCCAGCTCCCTCAGCCTGTCCTCACAGCAGAGCTGCTCCAACTCCCTGATCATTTTCCTGGCCCTTTTCTGGACCTGCTCCATCCATGTCCTTCCTGTGTTGAGGGCTCCAGAGCTGGACACAATACTCCAGGTGAGGTCTCAGCAGAGCAGAGCAGAGTGGCAGAATCACCTCTCTCCACCTCTGGTCATGGTACTTTGGATGCAGTCCAGGATGCCATTTGCCTTCTGGGCTACAAGCTCACACTGCTTGCTGATGTCCAGCTTCTTATCCATCAGCACCCCCAAGTCCTTTTCCACATGGATGCTTCCTATCACCTCAGCCTCCAGTCTGTATTGATAGTGAGGGCCATGTTTTCAGATCTCAGTTTTTCAGGGTCTGTGAACATCTGATGTATTCTAGACAGTTGCACAAGCAGAAGAAAAGAGATGTAAATGGACAGATCATGTCTCAGTTATGGCTCATTTCTTTATGACTTATCTCAAGAAGGGAGCAGGTCCTGAGTGTGGAGGGCAAGCAAAAGGTCTCCACTAAAATGTTAGCTATGGAAGTCTGTTGAGTGGAAGTCTGCTTGCAGCTTATTGATGATCATATCTTTAGTCAGTTAAGGCAGAACCTACTGCCAGTGGGTGACCTAAACATCTTCTGGCAGAGCCTGAGAGAAATCAGTCTGACTGAAGCTTGTGAAATGGACCTCATCAAAAAACCTTTCTAGCCCATTCAACATTCTTCAACCTGCAGTGTGTGAGCCACTGATCACAGAATCACAGAATGTTAGGGGCTGGAAGGAACCTTGAAGGATCATCCAGTCCAACCCCTCTGCCAGAACAGGATCACCTAGAGCAGGTCACACAGGGACACATCCAGGTAGGTTTTGAATATCTCCAGAGAGAGACTGCACAACCCCCCTGGGCAGATGGCTCAGTGGGCCAAGCTGCAGTGAACTCTGATGAGTGACACAGGTGACAAATACCTGGAGCAACCCAACTTGTCTAAATAAGAAAAAAGAAGTTTATTGTAACTTCCTGCTGCTCCTGCTGCTGCAGCCTGCTCTGTTTGTAGTACAGAGAACACATTTCACAGCTAGGAGATCGTCTCTGGGGCAGAGATAGGATGTCCCTGCTGACTGCAGAGGGGGTTGGACTAAAGGACCTTCAGAGGTCCCTTCCAGCCCAGACCATTCTATGGTTCTGTGATTCTATGATCTCTGGAAGCAATGCAGTATTTCCAGAGATCATAGAATGTGCCCTTGTGGCCAAGAGGACCAATGGGATCCTGGGGTGCATTCAGAGGAGTGTGTCCAGCAGATCCAGGGAGATTCTCCTTCCCTTCTATTCTGCCCTGGTGAGGCCACATCTGGAATATTGCATCCAGTTCTGGGCTCCCCAGTTCAAGAGGGACAGAGAGAGGGAGGGACAGGCTTGAGAGAGTCCAACAGAGAGCTCAAAGGATGCTGAAGGGACTGGAGCACTGCCTGATGAAGAGAGGCTGAGACACCTGGGGCTGTTTAGCCTGGAGAAGAGAAGTCTGAGAGGGGATTTAATCAATGTCTATAAATATCTGAGGACTGGGTGGCAAGGAGGAAGGGACAGGCTCTGATCAATTGCACCCTGTGATAGGACAAGGGGCAATGGATAGAAACTACAGCACAGGAGGTTCCATCTCAACATGAGGAGAAACTTCTTCACTGTGAGGGTGACAGAGCACTGGAACAGGCTGCCCAGAGAGGTTGTGGAGTCTCCTTCTCTGGAGACTTTCCAGACCCATCTGGGTGTGTTCTTGTGTGACCTGTGCTGGATTCTATGGTCCTGCTCTGGCAGGGGGATTCCAATCCCTAATATCCTGTGAGCCTGTGATGGAGATGGGACCAAGTCCAACAGGATTGTGAGGTGCAGTAGCATCCCTCAGGGGTTGGTACTGGGAGCAGTGCTGTTTAACAAACATCCTTGTCAGTGACATGGGCAGTGGGATTGAGGCACCCTCAGCAGTCTGTGGCTGACAACAAGCTGTATGGTCTGGCTGACATGCTGCAGGGAAGACATGCATCTTGAGCAGTCTTGGGAGATTGGCCCAAGTTGAGGAAGGCCAAGTGTCAGATCCTACACCTGGCTTCAGGTTGGAAGGGACCTTGAAGATCATCTAGTTCCAACCCCACTGCCCACCCCTGCTGTTCTGTAGTCTTTTACCTTCCATGCTGGGAAATTACTGTGCAAATGCATAAGTTTAAGGAAGGGGAGTGGTGAGCAGGTCTAGAGAGGTTCTCCTTCCCCTCTACCCTGCCCTGCTGAGGCTGCATCTGGAATATTGTGTCCAGTTCTGGGTCCCTCAGTTCAAGAAGGACCTCAGGGAACTACTTGAGAGAATCCACTGCAGAGCCACAAAGATGCTGAAGGGAGTGCAACATCTCCCTGGTGAGGAAAAGCTGAGGGAGCTGGGGCTCTTTAGCTTGGAGAAGAGGAGCCTGAGGGGTGACCTCATTCATGCTTATAAAGATGTGCAGGGCAGTGTCAGGAGCTCAGAGCCAGGCTCTGCTCAGTGATGTCCAAGGATTGGACAAGGGGTGGAAGCTGGAGCAGGGGAGGCTCCATGTGAACAGAAGGGAAACTTTTTCCCTGTGGGGGTGGCAGATCCATGGAGCAGGTTGCACAGAGAGGTTGTGGAGTCTCCTGTGGAGACATTTAAAGCCCACCTGGATGAATTCTTGTGTGACCTGCTCTAGGTGATCCTGTTCTGGCAGGGGAGGTTGGACTCGATGACCTTTCAGGGTGCCTTTCAACCCCTAATGTTCAGTGATTCTGTGAATTATTTCAGATTGTCTTTTGACTGTAGGGTTTTTTGTTTGTTTGTTTGTTGTGGTTGGTTGGTTGGTTTGGTTTGTTTGTTTGGTTGGTTTGTTTGTTTGGTTTGGTTTGGTTGGTTGTTTGTTTAGTTTTTTTCCCTTACCCAATGTGGACACTTGTTCCCTTCTACCTACCACTAGAACTACAATTTCTCTTGGAAAAAAACAAAATATCCATAGCACCATGCCAGGTCACATCAAGTCATTCAGGCTTTCAAGACATAATATAAGCCTACACAATGTGACATGCTTGCTGCATCATGTCACAAATCTTCAGAGATATTGTAGGGTTTTTTTTAATGAATGTAGAAGTTACCATGGCTACAAACCCTCTTCATTCTGTTCAGATTGGAAATATTTTTGAATATTGAATAAACCACTCCTTCCTTTCCAGCAACAACACAGCAAGTGTTTCACAGAATCATGGAATGCTGGGGGTTGGAAGGGACCTCTAAAGCTCACCCACTCCACCCCCCCTGCCAGAGCAGGAGCACCTAGAGCAGGTCACACAGGAACACATCCAGGCAGATCTTGAATATCTCCAGAGAGGGAGGCTCCACAACCCTCCCTGGGCAGCCTGTTCAGTGTTCTGTCACCCTCACAATGAAAAAATGTTTCCTCCTGTTTCCATGGAACTTCCTCTGCCTCAACTTCCACCCATTGCCCCTTGTCCTGTCATTGGGCATCACTGAGCAGAGCCTGGCTCCATCCTCTTGGCACTCACCCTGCACATCTTTATAAACATGAATGAGGTCACCCTTAGTCTCCTCTTCTCCAAGGGAACTAAAGAGCCCTCACCTCCCTCAGTCTCTCCTCATAAGGAAGATCTTCCACTCCCTTCATCATTTTTGTGGATCTGCTCTGGACTCTTTCAAGCAGTTCCCTGAGGTCCTTCTTGAACTGAGGGGCCCAGAACTGGACACAATATTCCAGATGCAGCCTCAGCAGGGCAGGGTAGAGGTGGAGGAGAACCTCTCTGACCTACTAACCACAGCCCTTCTAAGCCACCCAGAATGGCTTTGGCCTTCTTGGCCACAGGAGCACAGTGCTGGCTCATGGTCATCCTTCCATCCACTGAGACCCCCAGGTCCTTTTCCCCTTCATTGCTTCCCAACAGCTCAGTCCTCAGTCTATACTGATCCATGGAGTTATTCTTTCCCAGGTGCAAGACTCTACACTTCCCCTTGATGAATTTCATTCGGTTTTTCCCCTCTCAACTTTGCAGACTGTCCAGGTCTGGCTGAATGGCAGCACAACCCTCCAGTGTGTCAGCCACTCTTTCCACTTTGGTGCCACCAGCAAACTTGCTGGCAGTGCCCTCTGTGACCTCATCCAGGTCACTGATGAATATATTGACCAATACTAGTCCCAGTACCAACCCCTGAGGGACTCCTCTTCGAATGTGCTCGTTGTGAAGTTTTGCAGATGAAGAAACCTCCAGCACATTTCCATGGGTTTTCATCAGCTGCATTTTCCTCTCCCTTAGATAAGTGTAAAGAAAAAAAAAAAAAGTGAAGAATAGGATTTTCTTGCTCTGTAAATAACAACTAAGAGGACTGAAAAAGAAGTGCTTCTTAGCTGTTGTAAATCAGGGTGACTCCAGTTTACATTTCCAGGTCAAGGTGTGTGTGGGCTAGGAAAGTGCAGTGTCTGGAGGAGGAGGCAGTGACCTGTGAATGTCAGCTGTCATTCCTGCTCACTGCTTCTGAATTGCACAACGGTTCTCATTCTTTCCTTAGAGTTATTCACAGAGATATTAACTTGGAGCAGCTTGTCAGGGAACCCTTTCCTCTCTGTCCTGTGTGAACAGCATGATGGAGGAGCCTTGTTTCCCATTGTAGCACTGGTGGAGATCTGCTGCTGTTCTTTATTGCTAGGACTGATCACTGTGAAGGTAGTAGTCGGAAGAGACTGAAAAATAAGTTTTAATAGGAAAAAAAAATGTCCATATTGGAACAACAATGTGCTCCTGTGGCCAAGAGAGCCAATGAGATCCTGGGATGTATCAGGAAAGGTGTGTCCAGCAGGGCTAGGGAAGTTCTTCTACCTCTCTACTCTGCTCTGCTGAGACCACACCTGCAATACTGTGTCCAGTTTGGGGCTCCCCAGTTCAAGAGAGAGAGAGACCTGCTGGAGAGAATCCAACAGAGAGCCATGAGGATGATTAGGGGACTTGAGCATCTCCCCTGTGAAGAGAGACTGAGAGCCCTGGGGGTGTTTAGTCTGGAGAAGAGAAGGCTGAGAGGGGATCTGATCAATGTCTATCAATAGCTGAGGGCTGGGTGTCAAGTGGAGGGGGCCAGGCTCTTTTGGGTGGTTCACAGTGATAAGACAAGGAACAATGGGTTCAAACTTGAACAGAGAAGATTTCACCTCAACATGAGGAGAAACTTCTTTCCAGTGAGGGTGACACAGCCCTGGAACAGGCTGCCCTGGGGGGTTGTGGAGTCTCCTTCTCTGGAGACTTTCCAAACCCACCTAGATGTATTCCTGTGCAGACTACCCTAAGTGATCCTGCTCTGGCAGGGGGGTTGGACCTGATGATCTCTTGAGGTCCTTTCCAACCTCTGGTACACTGTGAGACTGTGATACTGTGAAACCTTTTTCTATTCTTCCTCTTAAAAATGGAACACATTTTAGCGATTTAAATGGGTTAAAGAAAAAAATCTTCCTCCTCAAATGCCCATAAAAATGTTGATGGAGGAGATAAGCCTACAATCTGTCCAGGAGCAACTACCTCAGACTTGCATAATTTTATAGACCAAGACCAGTGAGCAGATTCTGAGTCCTGCAGCTCTCACTTTTTTTTTTTTTTTTCCATGTATTTTGCCTTTCTATTTTATTCAGCTGTTGGTTCCTGTGGTTAGTTTCCCTGAACTTCTGTGACTAATCTCTTTCTTATGTGGCTCTTCTTTTTTTTTGTAGTCAGACCTCATTCCCTGGATGAAAGCGACTTTGTCCCAACCAGTGGGGGTCAATGGCATCTGAATAGAAGGTGGATGAACAGTGATGCAAGTAGCCAACTGAAAATGGCAGGGCAGAATAACTGATGCTGTGTCTTTTCTGCCTTGGCAATCTCATCACTGTGAGTTTGAAGGGATTATTTTCAGTTGGTTTCTGTTCTGTGCCAATTCCCTCTCTTTATAATCCATCACCTGAGGCCTTTTAGCTTCTGAGTGGTTTACTGTCCATTTCAGGAGGAAACCTAGATGGGCCAAATTGAATAGAAGGCTTTGCTGGAATCTAATTCCTTTCATTTTTTGTACCTACTCCAGCTGGGTATGAAGGGATTTAAGGTAGTGTAATTTAAGGATATGAGAATGACAGTAAAAAATAAATGTTATCATCCTCTGTTAAGTAGTTGTTGTTTTTTGGTTTGTGAGCAAAACCTAATTCTGACAAGAAAGGGCAGAAAGAAATTGATTATCTCATTAGATTGTAATCCTGATTGTGAGGCAGCAGGACAACCTCTCCTTTACAGTGATTTAGTCATTCCTTTGGGGTTCAGGTTCCCAAACAGTGGTTTAGTCATTCCTTTGGGGTTCCAGTTCCCAAACAGTGGTTTAGTCATTCCTTTGAGGTTCTACTTCCCAAACAGTGGTTTAGTCATTCCTTTGGGGTTCAGATTCCCAAACAGTGGTTTAGTCATTCCTTTGGGGTTCCACTTCCCAAACAGTGGTTTAGTCATTCCTTTGGGGTTCAGTTTCCCATAAGGCATGATACTGGCTCCTGCCCTCTGTAGGACATGCTCATGTGTGTGACATTTTTGTCTGCAGCTTCAACTTCCTTGGAGTGCTTTGATGCTGTGTGCATCTCTGCATAGAATCACAGAATCACAGAATGGTCTGGGTTGGAAGGGACCTCCAAAGCTCATCCAGTCCAACCCCTTCTGCAGTCAGCAGGGGCATCCTCAACTAGACCAGGTTGCCCAGAGCCCTGTTGAGGGGGGCTTGAATTCACCTGGAGATATTCACCACCTCCCTGGGTAACCTGTTCCAGTGTTCCATTACCCCCATGGTAAAGAACTTGTTCCTAACATCCAGTCTAAATCTGCTGTTCTCTAGTTTGAAGCCATTGCCTCTTGTGCTACCACTACAGGCCTTTGGAAATAGTCCCTCTGCAGCCTTCTTTGAGGCCCCCTTTCAGGTCACAGTCCAGGGAGAGGCTGAGTCACGTCTGTAAAACTTCACTTGTGGATGGTGCCTTCAATTGCTATTAAGGAGAGTGGGGAGGATCTGCTGCTCTCCTTCCCCAGAACAGCACCACGTGAAAGCAAGCTGCTGGTTAGCTGTTCATCTGCTCAGCAGTGCATTGGCCACCAACACCATCAGGAAAAAAGATTAACTAATGAATGGTTGAGAGTCAAGCTCCTTTGAAACAATACACTGCAGAGAATTTGGACACAGCTCTTGAGAAATCTCAAGGCAAGTAATGTTTCCCTATCAGGGCAAGCTCTCCCCTGGCCAGGCAATCATAGATGATTACAGCCCCTTCACAGGAGCTGAGGAGTGTTTTATAACTCATGTGAGTAGCTGCAGGGCAAATGCTGCCTTTGCAAATCTGAGTCTCAGCCAGCCAAGGGAAGCAGTCAGTCTGAAGCACCTTGCCACACAACAATCAGGATGTTGCAAAGGTAATTTTAACTTAAACCTTTCAAACTGAACCTAAAAATCATTTTACTTTCCACCAGGGTTCGAATTCCTCATCTGGCCTCGTAACATTTGCTGCCTCTTTTATCTTAGAAAAGTTTATGTGGCTGGGTACATGGGTCTTGAAGCTTCTAGACAATATCCCAATATACACACCACTGAATAAACCCCAAGTATTATGTGTTTGCTAATACCTGCTCGTGGATATGTGAGGGCAGGCTCTGCTGAAAGCACTGGAGCAACATCTGTGCCCCCTGATATATTGATGCAGAGCACTTAGTGCAAACAAAACCAGCAGATGCCAGCAGCAGAACTGTGCTGATGAGCTCTTAGAAATCAGACTCCTTCAGATGATTTCATGGTGGTGACAAAGGCTGTCAAATGATCTCCTTGTTTACCTGATAGCATCTAGATACAACAGATATCAGAGCTCCCTCCTGCTAGGCTCAGTGTTTGCACATGATAATAAATATTCCCTGCCCCAGAGCTCTTCCTCTGAGGATGTACAGTGAGAGGCAAAGTGACAGGAGGACTGCAGAGTAGCTGTGAACTGATTAAGATTAGTATCATGAGTAGCAGCCATGGGACACCACCTGTCTGTCCTTTGTCTACAGAGGATAAAACATGGACTAAGTCTTAAAGAGGTTTTCACATTAGAACTGGAAGCTTTTCCTGTGTATAAAAGACAGAACAAAACATGGAAGGGTGAGCATGAAGAAAATCTAAGGCAGTCAAGAAGGGCAGGAATCAACATCTGCTGTGTAACACAGAACTGAAGGTTTATTATCTGTATTTCTCCCTGCCTGACCTCAGTAAATTACTCTGAATCTCATTTTGCTTTCAGTGTAACATCAAAATCCCCCGAACACCTCAGCTGAATAATTTCCTGCCTCTGGATTGCTTGTGGAGTGTTAGTTTCTTTGCCTTGCCCTTCCTCCTAAATTGCATGGTATTGTTGGCCTTAATTCCATGAGTGAAGAAGGCTGAATGCAAGAGCAGATACTGCTGAATGCAGAATCCTCAGGATAAGGATGCTGAAGTGGATGAGATATCCATTAAGAAAGACCACAGTGTCTGTGCAAGCAATCAAGAAATATTTGTGTTCTAATCTCTTGGGTTGATTAAAATCCTCCTAAACTTATTCTTTCATCTACAGGAAAAAAAAAAACCAAACATATATATATGTTTTGCTATCCAGGCAGCAGTGCTTGTAGTAACTATCTGTCCTCTCTGAAATGTGTGCTAGAAGTCTTCCAAGCCTTTCAGCCACAAACAACACAGAAGTTAATCCAGGATGATATCCAGTGTGAAGGGAACAAGTCAGGGGTCAGTTGTCACATACCATGGTCAAGCCCACCAGTCCCCTGCTCCTGTAGCAATGTGCAATGCCAGAGTTCAGGTCTTGAGATATTTGGTTGCTTTGGTAACTGCATCTTATTTTCCTGCTCAGCTAGCCAGGGGGATAGTCTGTCTCCTGCCACTAGCAAGTTTCTTTGCAGTAAAAATAAACTCTGCTGCTGGTTCATCGAATGGATTAGCTCTTGCTTCTGTTCTCAAGCTTTTTAGGGCATGACTTTCAGCTTTAACCTTCTGGTGGTTCTTGTGTGTCCTCCAATATTTGTCTTCTGTGGTAGTTTGGATGGGATAGGTTGGTTGGTTTGACTCCTTTATCTCAAACACATTGGCAGCTTACATTTCCCCTCTTCTAGGTGGCTAAAGGACTGTTCTGTTTTATTTCCCTCTAAATTATAGGAAGATAAAAGGCCTACTGTGAGGTATCTACAGCTGGAGACATTCAAGGTGAGGCTCAACGAGGCCCTGGGCATCCTGATCTAGTTGAGGATACCCCTGCTGAGTGTGGGGAGGTTGGACTGGATGAGCTTTGGAGGTCCCTTCCAGCCTGGACCATTCTATGATTCTATGATTCTATACTCCCATATGGTGCTGGTGACAGCTTGGTGTAGCTGAAAAGTACCTGGAAACAACCTCCAAGGGAGGCTGGCAGGAAGATACAAAGCTACACTGCAGTTCCCTGGCTCAGCACACCAATCTCAGTCCCTTGCATCATATTCCCTGCAACACTGCTAACACAGCTCCCAAAAGCTTGTGCTGAACACAGGTTCCTACAGCAAAGCAGTGGCTGCAGGCATCCACAGGATCACAGAATTGTCAGGGTTGGAAGGGACCTCAAGGATCATCCAGTTCCAACCCCCGGGCCATGGGCAGGGACACCTCACACTACATCAGGTTGCTCACAGCCACATCCAGCCTGGCTGCAAAAAACCTCCAGGGATGAGGCTTCCACCACCTCCCTGGGCACCTGTTCCAGTGTCTCACCACCCTCATGGGGAAGAATTTCTTCCTGACATCCAATCTGAATCTCCCCATTTCTAGTTTTGCTCCATTCCCCCTAGTCCTATCCCTACCTGACACCCTAAAAAGTCCTTCCCCAGCTTTCTTGTAAGCCCCCTTCAGATATCGGAACATCTCTTTGGAGCCTTCTTTTGCCCAGACTGAACAAGCCCAACTCTCCAAGTCTGTCCTCATAGGAGAGGAGCTCCAGCCTTCTGATCATCCACATGGCCCTTCTCTGGACACATTCCAGCACATCCAGACCTTTCCTGTGATAGGGGCTCCAGAACTGGATGTTGTACTCCAGGTGAGGTCTCACCAGAGTGGAGTAGCATCGTAAGCATCTCTCTCATTTACTGTTATCATGGTGAAACCCCAAATGTTCTTGCATCAAGTTAATCCTTGCAGCCAGGTCCTTTTTTGGAGCTGACCTCTCAGTGGGCAGCTGTAAAAGCACACCCAGCACTGCTGTTCAATAAGGATGTCCCTGGGACATCCTGATCATCTTTGTGGCTCTCTTCTGGACCTGCTCCATCAGGTTCATGTCCTTCCTGTGTTGAGGGCTTCCAGAGCTGTATGCAGCACTGCAGGTGAGGTCTCACCAGAGTAAAGTGGCAGAATCTCCTCTCTCCATCCCTGGCCACACTGCTTTTGATGCAGCCCAGGCTGCCACTGGCCTTCTGGGCTGCAAGTGCACACTGCTGGCTCCTGTCCAGCTTATCATCCACCATGTACCTGAAATGTGCATGTGATGAAACTGATAGCTACCCCAAATGTCATTTAGGAACTGTTTAGTTGAATAGTACTCAAAGTGGGCAAAGAGAGTTTTAATAGCCTTCAGCAGAGGTCTTTGAACAGCTGGCAATTGACAGACCCTTTACAGATCCTGTAAACACCTTTTGGACTGTGAAAACATGTAGGTAAGAGGCAATGATTTGGTTGTGAAAGCCCATGAAGAGTGGGGGCTGTGTGTGAAAAAGAATATCTCTATTTCTGATGCTGTCAAGTGGGAAAGGTTTGTAAGCCATCTGTGTTCAGCTCAGCCTGTCTAGCTCTGTAAGTGTGGGCACAGCTTGTTTCATGCCTCTGGTTTTGTACCTCACCTGACTCACTCAAAATGTGAACCATGGATTTTCCCAGAGGTGCCTTTGAAAAAGTGCTGTGCAACTTTCCTTCCCTTAAGAAGGGTCAGTGCTAGTCCTAAGCAGCTTGGCTGTGGTCCTGTTAATTCAGTGGCTGTCACTTGTTGAAAAGGATGAATCAGCAGGGTCTTCCTTCCTTGCTGACTGAAAGCATCAAAAGCAGTCAGTAAAGCTGCCCAGAATGTGTTTATTCCTTACAGGCTCCTACATTGTCACCTACACGTGACAGAGTTTTGTGTGGAGCTGAAGGAAGCCTGGCTCCAGAAAGCTGACACAAATTGTCAGTACTGCAGATCATTTCTGACATGCATCAGCTTATACTAATCCAACTTAAGGTTTATGCAGACCCAGTCATTCATAAATCCATCAGCCAGCCAGCCCCTCACGTGTGCTCTCAGCCCCTGGAACACACAGGGCCATCTGTTGTTTTAATGGAGGATTTAATTTCTAGGAAACTCCAGTGTCTAGTATCAAAGCTGACCTGCTTGCAGCCATGCCTGGCCAGCCTCTTTTATATTTTTATTCTGGGCAATAGTTGAATCTCACTCAAGATAAAGAAAGCAAATGCATATCATGAGATTGGGCCAGCAGGTGCAGTTTTCACAGAATCATAGACTTATTGAGGGTGGGACAGACCTCTGAGATGACAGCATCACAGTATATCACAGGCTGGAAGGGACATCATCGAGTCCAACCCCCCTGCCAGAGCAGGATCACTTAGGGTAGTCTGCACAGGAATGCATCCAGGTGGGTTTGGAAAGTCTCCAGAGAAGGAGACTCCACAACCCCTCTGGGCAGCCTGTTCCAGTGCTCTGTCACCCTCACTGTAAAGAAGTTTCTCCTCAGGTTGAGGTGAAATCTTCTATGTTCAAGTTTGTCTCCACTGTTCCTTGTCTTATCATTGTGCACCACCCAGAAGAGCCTGGCCCCCTCCACTTGACACCCACCCCTCAGCTATTGAGAGACATTGATCAGATCCCCTCTCAGCCTTCTCTTCTCCAGACTAAACAGCCCCAGGGCTCTCAGTCTCTCTTCACAGGGGAGATGCTCAAGTCTCCTAAGCATCCTCCTGGCTCTCTGTTGGATTCTCTCCAGCAGGTCTCTGTCTCTCTTGAACTGGGGAGCCCAAAACTGGATCATCAAGTCCACCACATCGACCAGACCATGGCACTAAGTGCCACATCCAATCTTGCCTTAAACACCTCCAGGGGTGGTGACTCCACCATCTCCCTGGGCAGTCCATTCCAGAGCAGTGCAGTCAGGTTTCCTAAGTTCTGTGACTCCAGGTGAAGGCTTTGTCACTTATTGTTCTTCTCCTTTCCTGATCCTATGTGTGGAAAAGATCAGGTGTTGTGTCCTTCTAAGGAGGAAAAGCAATGCAAATCAGAGGTAAGAAACCACAACATAATGTTATAATGAAGCCAATTTATCAGACAGAATCACAGAATCATAGAATGGGTTGGGGTAGAAGGGACTTCCAAAGGTCATCCAGTCCAACCCCCTTGCATTCAGCAGGGACATCCTCTACTAGATCAGTTTGCTCAGAGCCTTCTTGAGCCTCACCTTGAATATCTCCAGGGATGAGGCTTCAACTACCTCCCTGGGCAACCTGTTTCAGTGTTCCACCACCCTCATAGTAAAGAACCTGTTCCTAAATCCAATCTATATCTACTCTTCTTTAATTTCAAACCATTGCCCCTCAATCTATCACTGCAGGACTTTGCAAACAGTCCCTCTGCCATTTTATGGTAAGGAATACAAACACATCCTGCCACAAAACTCTGGGCCTCTACACTACAAGAAACAAACATTTTGGGTTTATTATTTTCTTATATTATTTATTTATTAAATAATATAATATTATTATATATATTATTATATGTTATATAATCTGCCCTTGTCTCCCCCATGACTCTAGCCATCCTTTTATGTCGTTTTGCTTTTAAAGCCATCCTGAGATGTGTGCAAAGGGGCTGTGTGTGATTAATTTGGTTTCATTCTTTTCAGCCTTGCCTTCCTCAGTTCAGCACTACCCATGGGCATCAAGGCATGAAGGATTTCCCCAAGTTTATGGTTTGATTTACTCCCAGATGTGCAAACTCTGTTCTCACTCTGCTTTCACAAGCTACAGCCAGCTAAAATGCTAAAAACACTTGCAGTGTCTTAGTTACCTCTGACCTTGGATTTGCTCAAACACTGCACCACACAGCATGCCTAAATCATCTCCTCTCAGCTGGCCACATTCTGGCTGCTGTAAAAATAAATAAATAAATAAATAAATAAATAAAACTATTCATTAAATGTTAGTATACAAAAGCATTAGGCAATGACTTTCAAGTCACTGGGAAGTAGTAAGAAAGCTTTGAAAAAATTTGGCAGTCAGAGATATAAATATTTTATGTAAACATAAAAAATAAAAAAGCGAAGGGTGTCTTAAGATCAATTAAAATATTATTTTATCTATATATTAAGATGTTGGAAACATAATCCTTCCTCTTTTCCTCAACCCAGCACAGATGCCATCTGTTGGAAAGGATGTATCACAGTATCAGAACACATGAGATGTTGGAAGGGACCTCAAGAGATCATCGAGTCCAACCCCCCTGCCAAGTCAGGATCACTCAGGGTAGTCTGCACAGGAATGCATCCAGGTGGGTTTGGAAAGTCTCCAGACAAGGAGACTCCACAACCCCCCTGGGCAGCCTGTTCCAGGGCTCTGTCACCCTCACTGCAAAGAAGTTTCTCCTCATGTTGAGGTGAAATCTTCTATGTTCAAGCTTGAACCTGTTGTTCCTTGTCTTATCACTATGCACCACCCAAAAGAGCCTGGCCCCCTCCACTTGACACCCAGCCCTCAGCTATTGATAGACATTGATCAGATCCCCTCTCAGTCTTCTCTTCTCCAGACTAAACAGCCCCAGGGCTCTCAGTCTCTCTTCACAGGGGAGATGCTCAAGTCCCCTAAGCATCCTGGTGGCTCTCTGTTGGATTCTCTCCAGCAGGTCTCTGTCCCTCCCCTCAACCACTTTGTATTTGCTGTGAAGCAGTGATGGCTGAACTGCAAACAAAGGAAGCTGGTGCTACCCATTGGCAGAGGTGAGATACCAACTTATGTGGGACACTGATGATTTTTTAGGTGGAGAAGAGGAAGTGGAAGCTGACCAAGACCTGCCACGATCCTCTCTTAGTCACACATGTAGCTTCCATCAAAAGGATTTGATGGGAATTGGAAATGATTCCCTGGCTACAGAAGTAGTGAAGTTCAAGCCTTTAATGTACCCCACCATTTGGAGCAATGGATGTTCAAGTGTAGAATTTTAGCTTTTGGGGGTTCTCAGTCTCATCCTCATCTCTTACCTGCCATGGACAGCAAGGATAAAGTAAAGAAGGGAGATCAGATTGTGAGAAAGGAAAGGTGTTACTTCAGACTGCAGCCTAGCACATGTGCCTTTGAGCAGGAGACCTGCATAAGCACCTGTGGTGTTCTTTCTGCTGTGTTGTCCATGGTTTGTGGTTGTCTCCTCTGTTGTGGATCACACACTGCCTTGCTCATAAGATCAGGCTCTGTATTTTCCCCTAAAAGGGCTGAGAGGTGGTTTTGGAGCATGGCCCTGTTCCTGCTGGTTCTGAGCTTGTAGCTGTTCTCTCTGCTGCAAGGGTGCAGGGTGTGCTCCTGTTGAGAGGCAGATGCCAGAGCTGTGGCAGTCTGGAGGTCAGGCTGTGAGGCTTGCACAGGATTAGGAGCGGGTGACAGATGCACAAGGTGGCCTGAGGGCTTGGAGAGAGGTTGACCAAGCATAAATACCACAGCAGGCAGAACACACAGCTCCATACTGCTGGAATTGGATATGGGAAAGGTCTGGGGGATGCAGGAATAGGGAGTGAAGAGGAGGGGTGGATGCAGGTCCCTTGGAGAGAGGTTGACCAAGCATAAATACCACAGCAGGCAGAACACACAGCTCCATACTGCTGGAATTGGATATGGGAAAGGTCTGGGGGATGCAGGAATAGGGAGTGAAGAGGAGGGGTGGATGCAGGTCCCTTGGAGAGAGGTTGGCCAAGCATAAATACCACAGCAGGCAGCACACACAGCTCCATACTGCTGGAATTGGGTATGGGAAAGGTCTGGGGGAGACAGGAATAGGGAGTGAAGAGGAGCATCTTCAGACCCTGCTTAGGAATAAGCAGGAAGGTAGTAAAGAAGGTTTTCTTAGAAGGTGGAAGAGATACAGCCCCAAATTAGGGCTCTGGTTCAGGGGGGAAGAAGCAGTGGAACAGCAGTGTGGTCAGATTCTGGTTTGGGAAAAGCACTGAGCCCAAGATAGTGTGTGAGGAACTAACCTTTGGGCTGCAGGCATGGAAGAATTTCTGTAGAAATGTGAAACTTTTGACTATGTTGATAGTGGATCACAGCTCCTAGTGTTGCTGATGCCTTTGCTTTATGGGTCCCTGCCACCCCATGCGTGGCAGAGGATGTCCCTAGTGTCCCCGGCAAGCCTGCAGCCGGGTTAGCTCCTGTGGGCAGTGCCCGGCGTACAGCAGGTGGTGCTGCCGGCTCCCGCTCGCTGGGTTTGCGAACCTGAGTGCCCGCAGGTCCCTCGGCCGGAGGGAAGCGGACTGCAGGCCGGTGTGGAGTCTGCTGCAGCCGCGGGCCGCCGGCGCCACCTCCCGGGCATGCGGGAGGGAGAACCGGCGCCGCCGGGATGCTCCGAAGTTGAGCTGGCAGAGGAGCTTTAAGCATCCCTGAGGGCCGTGCCTCAAAGATTCAGGGGAAAACAAACAAACAAAGCAACAAACAAACCCAACCAACAAAAGAATCACCACACAAACAAACAAAATCCCCAAACCAACCAACCGACAAACAAAAACAAGAGAAAAAAAAAAACAAGGAAACAAACAAAACAACAGCCAAAAAAAAAAGGCAAAAAAGGAAACAAACAACACACAAAAAACCTCAACAAAACCAAACCAAACCACAAGCAAATAAACAAACAATCCCCCCAAAACCCAATGAAACCAACCAACCAAAACCAAACAAAAACACCCCACAAAAACACCCCGACAAAAAAACCCAAACCACAAAAAACACAAAACAAAAGCAAACAAACAAATAGCAACAACCACAAAAATAACCCACAAGCCCAACCAAACAAGAAAAACAAAAAACAAAACAAAAGCAAAACCAGATGAAAACAAAACCAAACCCAAACCAAACCCAAACCAAACCCAAACCCAACCCAAACCAAACCAAAACCAAACCAAAACCAAACAAAACAAAGACAAACCCCAAGAAAAACCACCACTAACAACAAACCCCCAAAACATAAAAAAACCCCCAACAATGGAGCACTTTAAGCTCAAGAAACTTACCCCAAAAATAATTTTAGGCAGAATTTGCTTGAGGTACAAAAGTGCTGTGGAAAGGTGCTGAGTGTTGCTACTCCTTCTTCCTTCTGTCTTTTGCTAGCAGGCTGCTGCAGATGAGTTCCCTGCTGAGAGACAGAGAACTGCTGGAAAGGGTTCAATGGAGCGCCACAGGGATGAGGAGAGGACTGGAGCATCTCTCTGACAAGGAGAGGCTGAGAGGTCTGGGGCTCTTTAGCCTGGAAGAGAGAAGACTAGGAGGGCATCTTGGAAATGTTTGTAAGTTTCTGAAGGGTGGAGGTCATGACTAATGGAGCTGGGCTCTTCTCAGTGATGCCCAGTGACAGGATAAGAGACAGCAGGTACAAACTAGATCACAGGAAGTTTCACTTAAACACAAGGAAAAACTTTGAGGGTGACAGAACTTTGGACAAGCTGCTCAGCCTGTTGTGGACTTCCCTTCCTGAAGGCTTTCAACTCCTGCCTGGACCCATTCCTGTGTTAATTTGATCTGGGTGAACCTGCCTTAGCAGAGGATGATCTCTGGAGGTCCTTTCTAACTCCTACCATTGTAATTTTGATATGTTGTAGGATCCCCAAATCTGTAAAAGTTGTTATTTTTCTAGTGTATGAACTGGAAAAATCCACTTGCAAAACAATTTTTAATTCCCCTTGCTTATTAATTTAATTAAGCAACCAAATAGGAGCCAGCAGTGTGCCCAGGTGGCCAAGAAAGCCAACGACATCCTGGCTGGGATTAGAAATGTGTGGTGAAGGAAGCCTATGCCCAAAGCTATATCCTTAGAGTGGTGGGACATGGCCTACGTGTTCAGCTGGAACCCCCTCTCCCTTCTGGAGTGGGGGGGGAAGGCTGGGCGCCACTGTGTCTGAGTAAGACAATCTCCTGGGTCATTTGGGACAATGGCACTCCAACGACTTGCCCATGCTTGGTTTTGTTGACAACTTATGTTCCCATTATAGCTGGTGGAACGTCAGTTCATTGGTCAATTGCCCCGTTTAACAAGGATGCTCACTGGACCAGTGTCCGTGCGGCAAATGTTAAATAGGGGTCGTTTTGGTAGACCCGTGGTTCCGTGTTCCGTGCCCGGTATCCGTGTTCGGTGCTCCGTGTTGATACCCGCGCCTGTTCCCGTGTGCGTGCCCGTGCTTGCCTCGTGCCTTCGGCCGCCGAGAGATCCGCCTTGCCCGGGACTCGAACCAGCAGCGTTCGAGTGCATTGCCTCAGGTCGCCGCTTCTGCCCGAAGGACCGGCACCCTCCCCAGCCGATCGCCGTAAGATCGCGGAAAGGGTCGCTCCAGCTTCGCAGAGGAGCCGCTTTTGGCCGTATCCTGGCGACCGCAGTGACAAAGGTTTTCCTCTGGAGCGGCAAGCTTGTTTACACAGCGCACTCGGCGAACTGACTTGCAAAGCCTCCGGGAATCCCCGGTAATCTCCTAGGACCCTTTGTTCCGAGAGAAGCCGCTAGCACGCGGCACGGCACCACGCG
>VXBD01012166.1:23809-38914 GCA_013399975.1 Indicator maculatus | reverse complement strand
TTCTGTGATTCTATGATTCTGTGATTCTATGAATCTATGATTCTGTGATTCTATGATTCTGTGATTCTATGATTCTGTGATTCTATGAATCTATGAACAAGAAGTTTTGCAAAGGTTACTGAATGACCAGGAATGAATTCTACAGAACAAAGACCTTTTTCAAAGGAGGGAACAGCAGAGAACCCTCAGTTGTGTAGCATGCAGTATGAATAACAATTTCCCCCTAATTTGGGGCAAATTAATGTGTAACTTTTTTTTGCTTCTTGCTGATTCTCACTCTGAGACATTTCTCCTGCCTCTGTCATGGGAATTAATAAATATAAGCACTTGTTATTTCTTCCATGTTTGACCTGGCAGCTTTAAGCTTTAGAGAACATTTGCTGACCACTATTTTTATTTCTGAAAAAAAGAAGTGCTGATGGAAGAGAAGTTTAGCTTCTGAAAACTCTCAGCATTAAATGCATTATGTGGAAAAAAAAAAGTTTCAAGCTGGTCTGTGCTACAATTTAGCACTTTTGAGGATTTGGGGGTTGGTGTTTATCATTTTCTTCTTTGCTTAAAGCCACTTTTCACAAAGTTTGTATTTTTTGTTCTTTTTGTTTGTTTTGCTTTGTTTTTTTCTTTTCAAGCCTAAACTCTATTTTTTTATATCTTCTTAATCTTTAGATTGAAATAAAACTTCATTTGCTGAAAAATATTTTTTTTTTCCTTTCTGAGATCTTTGGGGTGTTATAATTTAGGAAAGAGAAAACTACTCATGACCACACCAAAATTCTGTGTAAGATAGGAAACCATTTCCTAGTTGGACCTGTGGTCACCTCTGTCTATTTTTTCATTATAGCTGAAAGTTCTTACACTGAAGACTCTGGACCAAGTCATACTTTTGCCATATTTAAAAGAGAAATTTAATTTTTGGTTTCTCTTGCACCAGGACATTGTCATTCCAAAGAGGATACTGTCTGAGGTCTTCATTGCTGATTGGTTGTTCTTGTTCCATATTCATAGGATCACAGGATGTTAGGGGTTGGAAGGTCCCTTCCTGACCCCCACCCTCAGATATTTATGGACATTGATTAGATCCCCTCTTGGTCTTCTCCTCTCCAGACTAAACAGCCCCAGGTCTCTCAGCCTCTCCTCCTAAGGCAGTGCTCCAGTCCCTTCATCATCCTTGTTCAACCCAAGTTCAACCCAAGTTCAACCCAAGTAACCTGAACTGAAGCATCATCTGGAAGTCTTCCCTAGTTCAGAAGGTCATTATGATGAAATCATAATAAATCATAATTCATTATGATGAAATCATAATTAATTATTTTTTTTACTAGGTCTCCTGCCCTAATGTATCATGAAAGGAATAGGTGAAGACATCAGTAGGCATCTTATCCATGGATTTATAGATTCATAGAATGGTTTAGGTTGGAAGGGACCTTAAAAGTCATCTGCCATGGTGAAGGACACCTTCCACCAACCCAGGTTGCTCAAGGCCTCATCCATCCTGGCCTTGAACACCTCCAGGGTGGGAGCATCCAATGCCTCCCTGGGCAACCTGTTCCAGGTCTCACCATGCTCACTGTAAAGAATTTCTTCCTTATCTCCAGTCTAAATCTCCCCTCCTGAAGCTCCAATCTATTCCTTCTCATCCTATCACTATAAGCCCTTGTAAAAAGTCCCTTCCCAGCTTTCTTGCCTTCCAGGTACAGGAAGGCTGCTGTAAGGTCTCCCCAGAGCCCTCTGTTCCTCCAGGCATACATCCTCTGCATGTAAAGAAAGAGAATCCTTTGTGTGTAGATGTGGCATCTTTTTACAACCCAAGTTTCCAGTTCATTCGTGGTAGAGCTATTCCAGGTACCTCTGCTACACCAATGTCACTTTGCTTCATTATTCTTTGGGATTGGGCTTGATGGAAAGGGGATGGAGCCTGTTTGACCTCTGTACTTAGGTGTCTGTGCCTTATCTGCTGTGCCTCTTTACATTTGTGAAAGGCTAAGAGGAATATGGTTGAAATGTAGGGTTATATTTCTCAGGCACAATGAGAGGACACCCTTCAGATAACCTTTCCAATGAGGTTCAGCAAGTTTCTCAGTGTTTCCTGCTTCTCATAATCACTAGGAGGTTGGTAGCCCTTTTGTTAGAGAAATGTTTCTTTTGGAGCCTGTCTCTTTAAAGTCCCTGCCTTTCCCCAGGTGTCTTCTCCAGTTATTGCCTCTTATCAAATATTCAGAATAGTCCTGAGGCTCTTTGTTGGTGAGAAAGTATCTGCTCTGTTGGTGCTCTGTACAAGGAGTCTCTAAGGGCTCCTGGGAAGGACATGAAATATAAAATTACTCAGCTCTGTCTTCAGATCATCTTGATAGCCTTGCAATCCCAACACAGAATAGCAGGATACTTTGCTTTCTGCAGGTGAACACTGCTGCCATTTGAAGAACAAAGAAGATTCCAACTCCAGCTCAGTCAGGTATTTCTGAGTGCAAGTTCTTATTCTTCTCATCAGCCACTAAGAATTAATGCCAGGTGATTTGAGAGGAGATCTACTTATAGATGACTCCAGTTTTTGATTTTGTTTTGTTTTATTTTTTGATTTGGTTAGGTTTGGGTTTTGTTTTGGTTTGGTTTTGACTTTGTTTTATTTTTTGATTTGGTTTGGTTTGTTTTTGTTTTGGTTTGGTTTTGATTTTGTTTTGTTTTATTTTTTGATTTGGTTTGGTTTGGGTTTTGGTTTGGTTTGGTTTTGATTTTGTTTTGTTTTATGTTTTTATTTGGTTTGGGTTGGGTTTTGTTTTGGTTTTGATTTTGTTTTGTCTTATTTTTAATTTGGTTTGGTTTGGTTTTTTTATTGATTTGGTTTGGTTTGGTTTTGATTTTGATTTTGGTTTTGGTTTGGGTGGGGTTTTTTTGTTTCTTTTGTTTGTTTGTTTTGGTTTTGTTTCTGATTTGCTTTTGGTTTTCAAAAGATATTTAGCTGGATTGATCCTGGCAGCAGGCAAAGCCTGCAGATGAAGCAAGGCCCTTATGATCCTTTCCCATCTGTTCACCAGCATGTGCTGATGCTTTTATTTTTAACCCAGGGAGCATCTCTCTTCTGTTTAGGTCCCTGAGAGTGCAATGGGTGCTGGTCAGTGGTGATAACTCCACAGATTTGCACCAACCCAGAGATCTTTTATTGACAGCTAGGTAGTGCCTCTCCCAGACAGGAGAAATATTTCAGTGTCCTTGAGGTTCTCCTTTGCTTTTTCTTCTCTTCATTCTTATTTCTGATTTTTTTTCTTTTTTTTTTTTGTTTGTTTGTGTGGTTTTTTAGCTGCCAGAAGAAGTCTATTGCAGCCTTGAGTCTTGGAAGTCAGCTGTTGGTATTAGGAGTCCTATTTTTGCTTTTAGTACTGGCAGGGCACCCACAGGCAGTCTGAGATGGTTCCACTTCGTGCTGCTCCTGGTTGTCATGTTTGTGTGCTTGATGGAATAACTCTTCCTCTTGACTTCCTTTCCTGTTTATACTGGCTTTTTTTTTTTTCAGCTGATATCCCTTTTTTATTCTGGATTTAAGCCACTTGCCAATAATTAACGATGCAAATGGAGGGCAGTCACAGACAGTCTTCTCTTATGGTCCCTTGGTTCTAAGAGGATATTTTATGTGTATAAAAATATCATTACAGTGTGATCTATTTCTGGACAAAGTTCCTAGTCCTGCTGAGGATTCCCCAGTGGGAGCAGGAATGAGGAAGTCAGTGGGATCCATGCTATGAAGAACCAGAATCTTCCTGTTGGAAGACAATGTTGTGGTTACAATATCAGTCCTTAGGGAGCTGTTGGTTTCTCCTACTATGGAGCAAGTGACCAAAGGCATTCTGGCTGGGATCAGAAATGCTGTGTCCAGCAGGAGCAGGGAGGGGATTGTCCCCTTGGATTCAGCTCTGGGGAGGCCACACCTTCAGTATTGTGATTAGTTTTGGGCACTTCAACACAAGAGAGATGTGGAGGTGCTGGAGCCAGTGCAGAGGAGGGCAAGGAAGATGGGGAAGGGTCTGGAGAATAAATCTGATGAGGAGCAACTGAAGGAGCTGGGGATGGTTAGTTTGGAAAAGAGGAGGCTGAGGGGAGACCTCATTGCTCTCTACAACTACCTGAAAGGACTCCCTGCAGGGACACTTTCCACTAGATCAGGTTGCTCAGAGCCACATCCAGCCTGACTTTAGAAACTTCCAGGGATGAGGCTTCCATCACCTCCCTGGGCAATCTGTTCCAGTGTCTCACCACTCCCATGGTGAATAACCTCTTCCTGAATTCTAATCTAAATCTCCCCTCCTCCATTCCATTGGTTCCATTCCCCCCCCCAGTCCTATCACTACCTAACACCCTAAAAAGTCCCTCCCCAGCTTTCTTGTAGCCCCCTTCAGATACTGGAAGGCCACAAGAAGGTCTCCTCAGAGCCTTCTCTTCTCCAAACTGCACAACCCCAACTCTTTCAGCCTGTCCTCATGTGAGAGGTGCTGCAGCCGTCTTTAGAAGAGTCAATTATTAAAGATTTCTTTATTATTATTATTATTATTATTATTATTATTATTATTATTATTATTATTATTATTATTATTATTATTATTATTATTGTCTTTGATTTAGCTTATGTGCTGCTTTCTCGGACTGCAGGAATGTCTTCTGACAGAAAGTACATGGGAGGAAAAAGAGACGTTTTTACATCCTGGAGGGCTGGGAGACTGGGCAGGGAGCTGCCTTTCAGCTTGGCATTATGAGAAAGGAAAGTTTTCCTTAAGAATAATAGCCACTGCTGAAAATGAGCCTGATTCACAGATCTTGAATAGCATGGAAAGTCACTCCTTGTCTCTGCTAACAGCATAAACAGGCACAATTAAGTTGTGAGGATGCTTGAAGTTATTTTTAATCCAGTCACAAGAGCCTGGTACATTGTGTAATTCTTTTGATATTAATTATTTTAGAGCATTTGGGTTATCTGTTTGCACCAGATTGGAATAAAACTATTTTGGGATGAATTGTGCTTTCTGCTTTTTGGTGCTGTTTTAACTGAAGTGGTGCATTTGAGGGACAGAAATTCTTGGTGCACAGAAGTGCTCAGTCTGAAAAAGGGGGAAAAATAGGACATATAACCACAGGCACCTCCCAATGTGGAGACTTTCTGCCCCACAGCAGCCTGCCACTTTCCTCAGCTATTTATTGTCCACTATAGTTGGGACAAGTCTTTAAAGCCTTTCAGATTTAGATGCTCTGAGGGCTCATGGTTGTTGTTGTTGTTGTTCTCAAAAATTGTCCCAGAGTGTCTAATTTCCATTTGGTAGGCAGAACATGGATAGGATTTAAAGTCTTGGGTGATTTCCCTCAGCAGCACCTTATCTATGCATAATTCCTTGACTGAAAATTGATGTTCTCATAAATGGAGAGACACTTTATTGAGAAAGTTCAATGTCTTTGTTGTTTGCATTCCACACAAANTCCTACAGGAAGGATGCAGAGAGATTTTCCATGAGGGTGTCTAGCAATAGGACAAGGGGGAATGGTTTGAAGCTGAGGGAGAGCAGGGTTAGACTGGATCTTAGGAAAAAGTTCTTCAGTATGAGGGTGGTGAGGCTCTGGAATAGGCTACCCAGGGAGGCTGTGGCTGCCTCCTTCTTAGGGCTGTTCAAGGCTAGGTTGGATGAGGCCTTGAGCAGCCAAGTCTGGTTGTGAGGTTGGAGTAGGTGACCTCTGAGATCCCTTCTAACCTGTGATTCTGTGATTAATGAAAAGGTGCCCTGATTAGTTATGACTGCTATTGACCTGGTGCTTTTGACCCAGCCCACCACAACAGAAGTCCTCCACAAGGAGGTTCTTGACAGTGACAGCAATTAGAGCAAGACAGCAAATCTTTTGGAGCTTGTGGTTTGCAGAGTACATTGCAAGTGGTATATGCATGGAGGCTATGAGGGCCTCCATCCAGCCCCATGGCCAGAGGACAGGACAAATGCAGCAAACTCAGATGCTTGGGTGTACAAAGGAAGAGCTATCTGAGGGGAGACTGAAGCCTTTTGCAGCACAGAAAGGAAAGAAATGTTCCAGAAAGCCATTGTAAACAGAGTATTTAGTGTGTGCTGGGGAAAATGAGTGTGTGAGGCAAAACTTGAAAAGGACCTTTCATTGTCAAAGTGCAACAAAGAAGAGGGAGGAGCATTGTCCCAGGGCTGAGGAGTCAGTCACAGTATATTTTAACCAGCTAGCAATAGACCCTTTCATATCTAAAAATAAAGATCTGTGGGTCTCATTCAAAACCCATGGCAGCAAATGGGCTTCTTTTCATTGACTTTTGAATTGGCAGCCATAAATAAAGGATGTTCCCTTTTTGCTGGAGTGGAGGAGGACATTTCATGTCTCACAGCCCTTTGAGCTAAGCTGCTGAACCACTGCACAAAATCACAGAATCATAGAATGGTTTGAGTTGGAAGGGACCTCCAAAGGTCATCCAGTCCATCCCCCTATGTAGTAAGCAGGGGCATCCTCCACTAAAGCAGGTTGCTCAGAGCCTTGTTGAGCCTCACCTTGAATATTTCCAGGGATGGGACCTCAGCTACCTCACCAGGAAACCTGTTCCAGTGCTCCACCACCCTTCATGGTAAGGAACTTGTTTCCAACATCCAATCCAAATGTAGTATTCTCTCATTTCAAACCATTGCTCTTCATCCTATCACTGCAGGCAGATGTACATCTACTGATAGCTACACAAAGATCCCTCTCCATTCCCTTTCTTGGGAAAAGGAGTAGTGCTGGTCTTGAGGTGGGCTGAGAAGGGGTGCATAGTAATACTGCAGCTTCACAGGATCACAGGATGTTAAGGGTTGGAAAGGACCTCTGAAGATCATCAAGTCCACCCCCCTGCCAGAGCAGGACCGTAGAGGTATGAGCACAGGTCACACAAGAACACATCCAGACAGGGCTGGAAAGCCTGCAGAGAAGGAGACTCCATAGCCTCTCTGGGCAGCCTGTTCCAGTGCTCTGGGACTTGATGCATGCATTTTTCCATGACCCAGCTGTGCTCATGCTCAGAGAGAAGCACCTGCACTGTGATTCACCAAGCTGTTAAATCTTGCCAGGCTGAATGAGGACAGTGGGAAGAGTCCTTCCAACCCAGACCATTCTATGCTTCAATGATTCTACTGGCTTATGAAGGCTCTCCAGTGATAATGTTCAGGAAATAAGAAAAAAAAAAAACCAAAAAGCTTCTTGTACAACAATGAAAGGTCAGTTAGTAGTTGAAGAGATGCTTTGGGAAGCTGTATGTTCCAGTACTAATTTGTAGCATCACCTTAAGAGTGCAGCATTTGATTTTCAGATCTCCATCTCTCAAGGTACTCAGCTCTGATGAGGCCACACCTGGAGTATTGTGTCCAGTTTTGGGCACCTCAAGACAAGAGAGATGTGGAGGTGCTGGAGCCAGTGCAGAGGAGGGCAAGGAAGATGGGGAAGGGTCTGGAGAATAAATCTGATGATGAGAGACTGAAGGAGCTGGGGATGGTTAGTTTGGAAAAGAGGAGGCTGAGGGGAGACCTCATTGCTCTCTACAACTACCTGAAAGGAGGTTGTGGAGAGGCTGCTGCTGGTCTCTTCTCAGAGGTAATCAGTGATAAAACAAGAGGGAATGGCCTCAAGCTGCCACTGGGTAGGTTTAGACTGGACATTAGGAAAAGTTTTTCATGGCAAGAGTGTTCAGGCATTGGAACGTGCTGCCCAGGGAGGTGGTTGAGTCCCCAACCCTGGATACATTTCAAGGTGGTTTGGATGTGGTGCTTGGGGCTCTGGTTTAGGGGTGACCCTTGCAGAGTAGGGTTGTGGGTTGGACTTGGTGACCCTGAGGGTCTTTTTTGAGCTGAATGTTTCTGTGTGATTCTGTGAAGGTAATTCTTCACAGGGGCTCCATGAGTGCAGAGGTCTTCATGTCCTCAGGTGGCAGGTGCTGTGGGAGCCCACCCTGTCCTGATTAAAAGAGTTGGTGAGATTCATGGAATTTTAATGCAAAACTAACTTATGTTACACCCCCAGGCCCAAACATTATTTTTTTTTTGTAGCACTTGGATGCTTTTTGTGATGTGGAGCCGAACCTTTTGAACTCCTGCCAGGATTGCTGGTCATGCTCCTGACATGCCTCAGAGCTGATTCCATGGAGATTTCCTTGAATTTTGCACAGAATGCCTGCTTTCAGATGGTGTTTCACATTCTCATGACTTCAGTCTGCCTGTTCTGAAATACCAGCATGCCTGCTCCTCACCCCTATAGGCTCCAGTGACTCAGTAATGCTGTTCTCTGGCTGGTGTGGGATTTCCTTCTGCTCCTCAGGGACACAGTGCCAGCTTAACTCTCCTGAGTTTCTGTGTCCTGAAAGCCTGTTTCCTCATCACTTGTGAAGCCACATCTGCCCTTTCTCCTCCACCTCCCCAAGACCTTCTGTCTGGTTTTTGTGATCTTGTTGGATTTCCACTGCCTTGAACAGCTCACATGTGGGACTCACTCGAAGCCGATGTTTTATATCCTATTTCTGTCAGCAAGAATTCTGCTGCAGAACTTCCTACCCAATGAGTTTCTGCTGAGAATAACCTCATTCCTGCTCCATCTTCCTTACAACATCTTCTTGAAGGCTGGACAAGAAGGGATGTATGTTACAGCTGAGCAGAACCTGCTTGTAGGAATACCCTCAGAACAGTTTGTGTCACGTTTGTGTTCCACTCACTGGGACATCAGCTCAGAGTTTTTCTCTTTCTTTCTCCTTCTAGACACAGAATCACAGAATCACAGAATGGTCTTTGTTGGAAGGGACCTCCAACGGTCATCCAGTCCAACCTCCTCTGCAGTAAGCAGGGACATCCTCAACTAGATCAGGTTGCTCAGAGCCTTGTCAAGCTTGACCTTGAACATCTCCAGAGATGGAGCCCAAACCACCTCCCTGGGCAACCTGTTCCAGTGTTCCACTACCTTCATGGTGCAGAACTTGTTCCTAACCTCCAGTCTAAATCTACTCTTCTGTGTTTTTAAGAACCTTGGGTCTTTGAGACTTCCATTCCTCTGCTAATTTTAGGTAAAAATGGGCAGTCCATTGGGAGGAAGGGAAGGGATGATGCCAGCTGTTATGCTATGACTGTTATCTTCATTGTCTCAGGAAATCACGCCTCAGGAATTTTCTGGTTCCTTCTGTGCACACAAGTAACTCCTTACAGAAGTGTAAAAGGTCAATCTGTTCAGCTAGGGTTAGAAAGTCTTCCTCTATGGAGATTTTCAAGCCCTGTCTGGATACATTCCTGTGTGACCTGTGCTAGATTCTATGGTCCTGCTCCTTCAGGGGTGTTGGACTTGATGATCTCCAGAGGACCCTTCCAACCCCTGGCATCCTGTGGTCCTGTGAAAGTCAGAAGTTGTCATCTGAGCAAATTCTTGGATTATGATTTTTGAAACTAATTTATGAAGTTTGTCATCCAAAGTCCTGCTTAAAAATGATTAACCATTCACAGCCTTCATTTCACTACAATGTTCATGGGATTTAGGAAGCCTAACCTACGACAAAGATTATGTGATGCACCTGAAGAGCTATCTGAGCATCTTTAAGAAACTGGGACTGCATCTCTCTTTGGAAAATAATTCTTCAGCTTGTTGCATGATACCCTTCCCCACATGCCTGCTGCAAGAAGAAGCCAGAAAACAGATTCTGAATGTTGTGGTGTTGTTGTTTTCTTTTTTCCCCCATAAACTTCCATGGTAATGGAAAATGAATCAATCTTAAAGGCTACAGCAGCAACACTGTGAAACAACAAATGTGATCCTCTGAGGCACGTCAGTCCCTATCTATCCATATCTACCTTGTGTCATGTTTGCTGGGTTTCTCATAACATCACTGTAAAACTTGACTCCTTCTGGGCATGAATATTATCCCACTTCACTTTAACAATATCCCTACTCTTGTTTAGTAGTGTTGTCTTGTTGATACCTCATTACAGAATCACAGAAGCAACCAGGTTGGAAGAAACCTCCAAGCTCATCAAGTCCAACTGATCACCCAACCCTATCCAATCAACCAGACCATGGCACTAAGTGCCTCAGCCAGGCTTTTCTTAAACACCTCCAGTGACATCAACCCCACCACCTCCCTGGGCAGCACATTTCCATGGCCAATCTCTCTTTCTGGGAAGAACTTCTTTCTCAGATCAAGCCTAAACTTCCCCCTGCACAGCTTGAGATTGTGTCCTCTTGTTCTGTCACTGGTTGCCTGGGAGAGAAGAGACCAACCCCCACCTGGCTGCAACCTCTCTTCAGGTAGTTGTAGAGAGCAATAAGGTCTTCTCTGAGCCTCCTCTTCTCCTTGCCTTTCATTGCCTTGTTGTCCACCTCTGGCAGGGCTTGCTTTGTGCTTCTGAAATGGGCTGGGTGTGCTTGAACTTGACTATGTGCAGTCAGCCAATCTGGGTACTCCTGTATGCAGTGTCATCCAACCAGCTTTCCCAAACTCTCTGATCCCTTTTTTGGTTGGTTTTTGTTTGTTTGTTTGGTTGGTTGGTTGGTTTTTTCCCCTGGTTTCCCACCACTCTTCTCTCTCTTTCTGCCAGATGCTGCCTCATTCTGAGTCTGACAGGAGGATATTCACTCAGCCCTGCTTTCTGCAGCTTGCATCCCACAGCTGTTATTTGATCTAATTTCGCCCCCCACACCACTTTTTTTTCCCTCTCCTTCCTCCCCCTTTCAGTTTTGATCTAGTTCCAGAATTTGGTCTGGTAGACCTTTATTTTCTTCATCTTTTAGTAGGTCTTATGAGGATTGTTTTCTCACTTGGAGCTTAGTGATGGCTCCATTTCCCACTTCGTATGAACAGGCTGCCAATCACTTCTACCAGACTTCATCTCACTCTCTGGCAGTCACTATGTGGTTCATGGCTGTCTGGCCTTTCCCAGTAGTTGTTTGGCATGGAACCAAGAATGGAGGAATACACAAATACCCATGTGATGGTCTTCTACTGACATTGCAAGACAATTGTCAGCTTACTTGGGAGATTTTAACTCTAAAGATAGTGGATGTCTCTCTAGATTGCTGGTTATGGTTCATTTTAGAATTTTGAGATGAAGAAGTTACACCTTCTGCAATAAAAACATGTTCAGGCACATTCTTGCCAAGTTTCAGGATCACAGGATGTTAGGGGTTGGAAGGGACCTCCAGAGATCATTGAGTCCAACCCCCCTGCCAGAGCAGGACCAGAGAATCTAGCACAGGTCACAGAGGAACACATCCAGATGGGTCTGAAAAGTTTACAGAGAAGGAGACTTCACAACCTCTCTGGGGAGCCTGTTCCAGTGCTCTATGACCCTCCTAATGAAGAAGTTCCTCCTCATGTTGAGGTGGAACTTCCTGTGCTGGAGTTTATATCCATTGCCCCTTGTTCTATCACAGGGTGTAACTGTTCAGATCCTGTACCATCTCTCTTGACCCCCAGCCCTCAGATGTTTATAGATATTTATTAGATCCCCTCTCAGTCTTCTCCTCTCCAGAATGAACAGCCCCAGGTCTCTCCACCTCTCCTCATCAGGCAGTGCTCCAGTCCCTTCATCATCCTTGCAGCCCTCTGTTGGACTCTCTTGAATAGATCCCTGTCCCTCTTGAACTAGGGAGCCCAAAGTGGATGCAATATTCTAAATGAGGTCTCACTAGGGCAGAGTAAAGTGGGATTAACTGGGGAATAGAGGAGATCAGTCCATCAGTTAAGACATCAATTTACTACACTCAATAACCACATAATGAAAATAATGCAGCATGAAGACAGACCTGTAAAATATTAACCTCTAGAGAAGACATTTTCCCATTTAACACCAAACCTTTTACAGGAGACATTACAGCAAGGTGATTGACTGACTTAATTAAATGTTTTTTTAACATAAAACCTGTTTACTCAGCAGCACCTGAAGCAAATTTAGGCTCCTGGATCTCTGTACCCTGAATATATGGTTGAGATGTACCCTCTCAATGTACAACGGTCCTATGAAGAGAGACTGAGATCCCTGGGACTGCTTAATCTTGAGAAGAGAAGACTGAGAGGGGATCTGATCAATGTCTATCAGTATCTGAGGGGTGGGTGTCAGGTGGAGGGGGCCAGGCTCTTTTGGGTGGTTCACAGTGATAAGCCAAGGAACAATGAGTTCAAACTTGAACAGAGAAGATTTCAGCTCAACATGAGGAGAAACTTCTTTCCAGTGAGTGTGACAGAGCACTGGAACAGGCTGCCCAGGGGGGTTGTGGAGTCTCCTTCTCTGGAGACTTTCCAAACCCCCCTGGATGCATTGCTGTGCAGACTACCCTAAGTGATCCTGCTCTGGCAGGGGGGTTGGACCTGATGAGGTCCCTTCCAGCCTCTGATACACTGTGAGACTGTGATCCTGTGATACTTGGTTTTTGATACTGTCACAGTTAGTGGATTTCACTTCCTCCTGCAAAGCACAGCATGGCCTTTGCTGGTTTTTTTTCCCCTGCTGAGATGCCTGACAATTCAGAAAGTAAGGATTGCAGGAGAAAGTTCTTCACAGAGAGAGTGGTTGGCCATTGGAATGTGCTGCCCAGGGAGGTGGTGGAGTCACCATCCCTGGAGGTGTTCAAGAGGGGATTGGACGTGGCACTTGGTGCCATGGTTTAGATAGGCATGAGGTGTAGGGTGACAGGTTGGACTCGATGATCTTTGAGGTCTCTTCCAACCTTCTTGATTGTATGATTCTATGATTCTGTGATTCTATGATTCTATGATTCTATGATTGCATAGCTTCTGAGTTTGGGAAGTGGTGACAGGTATCTTTTTCATGAGGTATCTTCCTCAGTTGAATTTTTTGTGTGCTCGAATTCAAGTACATGCTTCAAACCTCAAAATGTGTCAGAGAGAATCATGATGGATGATATTCCACCCTGTAGGAAAATGGGGGGTGGTGGTGAGGGGAGGGGATACTAATAGTTCCTTAAAACCTTTCATTGATTTTATTCTGCCCTGTACTCCGCACTGATTAGGCCACACTGAGTCCTGTGTCCAGTTCTGGGCTCCTCAATTTAAGAAAGATGTTGAGGTGCTGGAACAGATCCAGAGAAGGGCAACGAAGCTGGTGAGGGGTCTGGAGTACAGCCCTGTGAGGAGAGGCAGGGGAGAGGGAGAGAGAGGGATCTGGGGGTGTTTAGCCTGGTGAAGAGGAGGCTCAAGGGAGACCTTATTGCTCTCTACAACTACCTGAAAGGAGGTTGTAGCCAGGTGGGGGTTGGTCTCTTCTCCCTGGCAACCAGCAGCAGAACAAGAGGACACAGTCTCAAGCTGTGCAGGGGGAAGTTTAGACTGGATGTTAGAAAGAAGTTCTTCATAGCAAGAGAGATTGGCCATGGGAATGTGCTGCCCAGGGAGGTGGTGGGGTCAGCATCCCTGAAGGTATTTAAGCAAAGCCTGGCTGAGGCACTTAGTGCCATGGTCTGGTTGATTGGATGGTGTTGGGTGATTGGTTGGACTTGATGATCTTGGAGGTCTCTTCCAACATGGCTGATTGTGTGATTTTGTGATTTGCATAATCTTTAGATGTTTCTGGTGGCAGGCAGAGGTTCTGAGAGTATGCTGCAATCAGCTGTCCATGGCTCATTTCATCACTTTGTGCTCTCAGGATGGTCGAATTGTTGCTACAAGGAGAGGCTGAGGGAGCTGGAGTTGTTCAGCCTGGAGAAGAGAAGGCTCCCAGGAGACCTGATAGCAGCCTTCCAGTATCTGAAGGGGAGCTGCAAGAAGGATGGGGGAGACTGTTTACAAAGGTCTGCAGTGATAGGACAAGGGGCAATGGCTTCAAACTAGAGAACAGGAGATTTAGATTGGATGTAAGGAAAAAGTTCTTTACTATGAGGGTGGTAGAACACTGGGAAAAGTTACCCAGAGAGGTTTTTGAGGCCCCTTCCCTGGAGATATTCAGAGTGAGGCTCGACAGGGCTCTGGGCAACCTGATCTAGCTGAGGATGTCCCTGCTTACTGCAGAGGGGGTTGGACTGGATGAGCTTTGGAGGTCCCTTCCAACCCAGACCATTCTATGAGCTTCTTTTTCCACAGGATCAAGGTCAAAAAGCAGGAATCACTCTTGCTGTTGCAATTGCCTGAGAAAGAGGATCATCTTCTGCCTTCAGCTTCCCCTTTAAGGTTGTGATTCTGACTTGTACTGCCCTGTGGCATCTCCCCTTGTGGTCCTCAACAAACCAGGAGGTGCAGATACCTGCAACTCTCCCCTGTCCCCCAGTTCAGCTTGCCTGTCCTCATAACTGGCATGCTCTACCCTTGTCAGTTGAGGAAAACTGCCCTAAATCTGGCAGTTCCTTTTCAACATCCCCTGTTAGAGCCAGAAGCAATGCAGGCTCCAAAAATAGACCAGGAGTGGGATAAACAGGAGGTGAACTTACGGAAGCTGCCTCCACCCCCAGCTCTTGGTAATAGCTGCAGGGTACCATCTGACACCAATGTGTGGTCATTTTCCCTCACCCACACTCCTACATTTAAGGGTCTGGACATGTTCAGGAGTGTGACTGATGGTTCAGGCAATGGTTACCATTCCTTACCCATGCTTCTACATCTCCATACATTTTCATGTCCTCTTAATACCTCCTAAAATAGCCAGAGATGCATCCTGGGAGCTGTCACATCACCCTTTTACCAGGCAATGGATTAGTGAATTAATCATTTGCAGCTTTAGGCAGTACAGGGATAGAGAGTCACTCCTATCAATTGTGGAAAGGAAGCACAGTGCTGATTTAGATTCCTAGCAATATCAAGTTCATGCAGGGTTATGAAAATTGAAATGCTTTGGAATGTGTAGCCTGCCTGTTCTGTAGATCATGAGTCTGAGGGGAGATTAAGATTTCAACAAGTACACCTCAGGTATTGAAAACTCTTTGTATGAGAAGAGCACAAATGTAGCTAAAAATATCACTGTATTCCTAATAGAGTCACAGTGAAGTAAACTGATGTTAAATAAAATGCTTCAAAGATCAGAGAATCATAGAATGATCTGAGTTGGAAGGCACCTGCAAAGGTCATCTAGTCCAACCCCCCCCCCCCCCCCCCCCCCCCCCGGCGCGCACACC
>VXBD01012166.1:0-23484 GCA_013399975.1 Indicator maculatus | reverse complement strand
TAGATTGTAGATTCTGCTTGTAAATACAGCTTTCATTTGCTTCCAGACTGGGCTAGCCTGGTTATTGTCGGTGGGGGGGGACTTTCAGCTCACACCGACACAATGGGGAAGACCTTTGAGATCATCAAGTCCAACCTATCACCCAACACCATCTAATCAACTAAGCCATGGCACTAAGTGCCTCAGCCAGGATTATTTTAAACACTTCCAGGGATGGTGACTCCACCACCTCCCTGGGCAGCACATTCCAATGGCCAATCTCTCTTGCTAAGAAGAACTTCTTCCCAACATCCAGCCTAAACCTCCCCTGGCATTGCTTGAGACTGTGTCCTCTTATTCTGGTGCTGCTTGCCTGGGAGAAGAGACCAACCCCCACCTGGCTACAACCTCCCTTCAGGTAGTTGTAGACAGCAATGAGGTCTGCCCTGAGCCTCCTCTTCTCCAGGCTAAACACCCCCAGCTCCCTCAGCCTCTCCTCACAGGGCTGTGCTCCAGACCGCTCCCCAGCTTTGTTGCCCTTCTCTGGACACCTTCCAGCATTTCAACGTCTTTCTTGAATTGAGGAGCCCAGAACTGGACACAGTACTCAAGGTGTGACCTAACCAGAGCTGAGTACAGGGCAGAATGACTTCCCTGCTCCTGCTGGCCACACTATTCCTGGTCCAGGCCAGGATGCCATTGGCCTTCTTGGCCACCTGGGCACACTGCTGGCTCATGTTCAGCCTACTGTCAACCATCACCCCCAGGTCCCTTTCTGCCTGGCTGCTCTCCAGCCACTCTGTCCTTAGCCTTAACATCCCTCTTAAATCATTCAATCTAAATCATCCAATCTAAACCTTCTCTTCTCTAGTTTGAAGCCATTGACCCTCATCCTACCACTGCAGGCCTTTGCAAACAGTCCCTCTGCAGCCTTCTTGGAGGCCCCCTTTGGGTACTGGAAGGTCACTGTTAGGTCTCCTGGGAGCCTTCTCTTCTCCAGGATGAACTTCCCCAGTGCAAGATGTGAAAAAAAAAATCCTGTAGATTTTTGGTTGCATGGCATACATTTACCTTTTGCAAACTGATGCCTTTTCCAATTTTCTGAAAATGGCTGTCCTAAGTTTCTAGTCACCCCAGAAAACTGGCCACTAAAACCAATTTATCCCAATTTATCCACAATTGTAGCCCCATTTAGAATGCAAACCATTTCTCATTACTGCAAGTTATTTTACAATCTTAGGGTGACTTTGATTAGTAGCTGAAGGCAAAACTGTGTTGAGGCCTTGAGCTTTCTTGATAGCATGAATCAGCCTTTTATTTGTTTTGTTTAGTGTCAAATAATTTCTTCTCTCTCTAGCAAGGATGCCTGTGCTGTGGTTCAGTACTGCTGTGATCATTTGTCACAATTAGGCAGGAGCATTCTCTTCTGAAAATGTCAAAGCCTCAAATGTCTCCAATCATTAACTCTTCAGAGATCTTCCCTTGATTCTTCTGATACCACAAAGTGCCATGTCAAGCCCTCACAGTGGGTTGTTAACTTTTATTCTGGAATATTTGAGATCCTCCCCACTCTCCTTAATAGCAATTGAAGGCACCATCCACAAGTGAAGTTTTACAGACGTGACTCAGCCTCTCCCTGGTCTGTGACCTGAAGAAGGCTGCAGAGGGACTGTTTCCAAAGGCCTGTAGTGGTAGGATGAGAGGCAATGGCTTCAAACTAGAGAAGAGGAGATTTAGACTGGATGTTAGGAACAAGTTCTTTACCATGGGGGTGGTGGAACACTGGAACAGATTGCCCAGGCAGGTGGTTGGAGTCCCATCCCTGGAGATAGTCAAGATGAGGCTCGACAGGGCTCTGACAACCTGATCTAGTTGAGGATGTCCCTGCTGACTGCAGAGGGGCTTGGACTAGATGAACTTTGGAGATCCCTTCCAACCCAGACCATTCTACAGTTCTGTGATTCTATTAACCTGCCTTTATGTGACTTAGGACAATCAAATCATTGAAAGAGAACAACCTTTACATTTTATTGAAGTTTCCAGCTAAGGTCTCAGTCAAAGGGCATTTTAGCTGCTGAGCTGATCCAGCAGCCTGAAGAGAAATGGGATGAAGGTGAAGAAGAGGAACTGCAAAGAGCAGAGATGTTTAAGGAAGGGGCTCACCTATCATGTTTAGACACACCAATGAGGCTCAGGAAATCCCAGCAGGTTGGTTGGAACTGGCCTCTGCCATTTGGCACCTCAGCAGTGAAGGCAGGCTGGGCTCTGCAGCCAGTTTGGGTTTTACACTGCACAGGCAGGTGTGGCTGAACCGTAGAGGGCAGGCTCTGCTTTCTTTTCCCACACACTCAATATAGATTTTTTTTTCCTTCTTCTTCTTTCCCTTTTCCCCCTCCCTTTAATTAACTTCCATTCAACACTGATTTAGAAGCGAGGCTGCAGCTGACCTGGGTGTGACTAACTGGAACTGGGCTGTCCCACCTCTGATTCATGTCCTTCTTAAGGATAAGCTCCATGAAAGGTAAAGGTTTCTGATGTGCTGCTAGACTGCAGGGCACAGCTGCCAGCCCAGCTTCTCCTTTCCCTGGTACACCGCTTCCCACCCCCGCTTTAGGTTTTTAAGGGTGACTGAATGCATCTTTATGGAGGTCATTGCTACCACAAAGTCTGGGAAAGAAGACAGTAAACAAAATTTGATCAGGAGGAATGGAATGGACACCCACTTTGCCAAATGCATTGTTACACTACATGGGAGGCGGTGGGAAAAAATAGATTGTACGTGAAAAATTATTTCCCTCTTCACTCTGCACAGAGGAGATGTAAATATTCTGGGGTGCTGCTGGGTACCCAGAGTTTTGCATAATCTTCTCAAACTCTGTCTTGTAACAATCCTTTTTCCATTTTCAGAACCTGTTGTCAGTCTGGCTGTTACCCTGGATGTGATTATGCAGCAATGTTAGCAACATTTTTAACACTGAAACACCATAAACTGTTCGTGCCAATGAAATCATAGCTTTACTGTTTTAAAGCAATATGGAGAGATGCTTGTGGCCCAAGTTTGAATTACAGTTTCTTGGTGCTAACCATATTGTGTCCAGTTCTGGGCCCCTCAGTTCAAGAAGGACCTCAAGAAACTGCTTGAAAGAGTCCAGAGCGGAGCCACAAAGCTGCTGAAGGCAGTGGAACATCTCCCTGCTGAGGACAGGCTGAGGGAACTGGGGATCTTTAGCTTGGAGAAGAGGAGCCTGAGGGGTGACCTCATTCAGGTTGATAAAGATGTGCAGGGCAGTGTTAGGAGGATGGAACCAGGCTCTGCTCAGGGATGTCCAATGACAGGACAAGGGGCAGCGGAGGCAAGCTGGAGCAAAGAGGGTTCCATGTGAACATAAGGAAAAACTTTTTGCCTGTGAGAGTGCCAGAGCCCTGGAACAGGCTGCTCACAGAGATTGTGGAGTCTCCTTCTCTGGAGACATTCCTAACCCACTTGGATGTATTCTTGTGTGACCTGCTCTAGGTGATCCTGCTTTGGCAGGGGCGTTGGGTTTGATGATATGCTGAGGCCCCTTCCAACCTCTAACGTTCTATGGTTCTGTGCTACAGAGAGCATGAAGACTGCTGAGCCACAGCTGCTGCCTTACAGAGTCCCATGGGGCACTGCCTTCTCCCCTCTTGCAACGACTCCCTCAACAGGAAAGGTGGCCAAGCTTAATTAAAGATGCTTTGAGCATGGATGAACATGTGGAGGATGCCCCTGCTGGCTGCAGAGGGCTTGGACTAGATGACCTTTGGAGGTCCCTTCCAACCTAAACCATTCCATGTGCTTTCTCTCACCTGTCCTTCAAGTGTGGAAGCAGCTACAATACTCCACCTATTACTCTTCGCCCTACTTCTTTGCTGTCCTCCTCCTTTCCCATTAGTTGTTACTTAGCTGAAACAAGCTGCAAGAACACTTTCTCATCTAGTCCTGTTTCTGGTGCTCCCCAGTTCAGCTCTATCCACTTTCTGTTTCTACTCTTTTTAGTTCCACCAGGCTGGGTCCATGTGTACATACCCAGCGTGTAACACAGTGGTGTTCTGCTCTATGTCACCCTGCACTTTTATCCAGCCTCTAAAGGTGCTGAAGTGCTGCTAAGTATATGAGGTATTCCTCTGACTTCAATTATGCAGGTTTCCTGTTGCAAGACTGCTTTTTATTACCAAAGTAGTGAAAAAAAAGAAAAGAAAGAAAGAAAAAAAACCCTACCAAACCAAACCATTAGAATAAATGAGGTTCAGGTCATAAATTTATGAGTACAATATCACAGCTAACAAAATTAATCTCAAAACACACTTTCAGCTCACCTGGTAGAGGATTATGTTGAGGTGAACAATATAAGTCTTTATGACAAGCATGCATTTGTGTGGGGTTTTTTTCCCCCCTGCAAATTTGGACCTTGCCTGTGTGATGTTTATTTCAACTCAACTAACAAAACAATCTCAAGATGTCTTCCAACGTGATCTGGACAGGCTGAGAGCTGGGTGCAGGCAAACCTCATGGAGTTTAATAAGGACAAGTGCAGGGTCCTACATCTGGGGAGAAATAACATCAGGCACCAGGACAGGTTAGGGGCTGCCCTGCTGGAAAGCAGCTCCACAGAGAAAGACCTTGGAGTGCTGGTGGACAGCAAGTTCTGCATGGAACAGCAATGTGTTCTTGTGGCCAAGAGAGTCAATGGGATCCTGGGGTACATCAAGAAAAGTGTTCAGCAGGTCTAGGGAGGTTCTTCTGCCTCCCTACTCTGCCCTGCTGAGACCACACCTGGAATCCTGTGTCCAGTTTTGGGCTCCCCAGTTCAAGAGAGACAGAGACCTGCTGGAGAGAATCCAACAGAAAGCCATGAGGATGCTTAGGGGACTTGAGCATCTCCCCTGTGAAGAGAGACTGAGAGCCCTGGGGCTGTTTAGTCTGGAGAAGAGAAGACTGAGAGGGGATCTGATCAATGTCTATCAATAGCTGAGGGGTGGGTGTCAAGTGGAGGGGGCCAGGCTCTTTTGGGTGGTTCACAGTGATAAGACAAGGAACAATGGGTTCAAACTAGAACATAGAAGATTTCAACTCAACATGAGGAGAAACTTCTTTCCAGTGAGGGTGACAGAGCACTGGAACAGGCTGCCCAGGGGGGTTGTGGAGTCTCCTTCTCTGGAGACTTTCCAATCCCACCTGGATGCATTGCTGTGCAGACTACCCTAAGTGACCCTGCTCTGGCAGGGGGGTTGGACCTGATGATCTCTTGAGGTCCCTTCCAACCTCTGATACACTGTGAGTCTGTGATACTGTGAAGACCAATGTGATTGAATGAATGCTGCCCCACTTTGATGGCAATTTGGTTTCTTTCATCAGAAGTTAGCAATGATTTTATTTTCAGGTCACATTTATCAGCTGATGGATATAAACTACAGCACAGGAGGTTCCACCTCAACATGAGGAGGAAATTCTTCACTGTGGGGGTCACAGAGCACAGGAACAGGATCTCAAGGGAGGTTGTGGAGTCTCCTTCTTTGGAGACTTTCAAGACCCCTCTGGATGCATTCCTATGTGACCTGTGCTAGATTCCATGGTGTTGCTCTGGCTCAGGGGGTTGGAGTTGATGATCTCCAGAGGTCCTTTCCAACCCCTGACCTTCTGTGATCCTGTGAAATAAGGCATCCTAGGTTTGTTTGCTTGGTTTCTTTTTGTTTTTCGGAGGGGGGGTTGGTTTTGTCTGTTCTTTTGTTAGTTTCTTTCATGTGCATACCACCAGTGAGACATTTCAGTGATGTTAAGTTATGTATATTTAAAATCTGTTTATGCTTTGGAAAATCTGATCCCTGTGTGGCCTGCCCTAGGTGATCCTGCTATGGCTGGGGGGGCTGGACTCAATGATCTCTGGACATCCCTTCCAACACCTAACATTCTTTGATTTGTCTATTCTAAAGTGACTTTCAGTACTCTTTTAAGAACTGTCAGGGTTGGAAGGGACCTCAAGGATCATCCAGTTCCAACACCTCTGCCATGGGCAGGGACACCTCATATGAGATCAGGTTGCTCACAGCCACATGCAGCCTGGATGCAAAAAACCTCCAGGGATGAGGCTTCCACCACCTCCCTGGGCAACCTGTTCCAGTGTCTCACCACCCTTATGGGGAAGAATTTCTTCCTAACATCCAATCTGAATCTCCCCATTTCTAGTTTTGCTCCATTCCCCCTAGTCCTATCCCTACCTGACACCCTAAAAAGTCCCTCCCCAGTTTTCTTTAGCCCCCTTCAGATCCTGGAAGGTCACAATAATGTCCCCCTGGAGCTTTCTCATCTCCAAACTGAACAACCCCAACTCTCTCATCCTGTTCTCATAGTAGAGGAGCTCCAGCCCTCTAATCATCCTTGTGGCCCTTCTCTGGACATGTTCCAGCACATTCAGATCCTTCTTGTAACAGGGGCTCCAGAACTGGGCACAGTACTCCAGGTGGGGTCTCACAAGAGCAGTGTAGAGGGGGAGAATCACCTCCCTTGACCTGCTGACCACACTTCTCTTGATGCAGCCCAGGATGTGGTTGGCTTTCTGGGCTGCTAGTGCACACTGACAGCTCACATTGAGCTTCTCATCCACCAGCACCCCCAAGAAGTAAAACTATGAATTACTTTACCCAATGGTCCTGAATGAAGAGCCATAAAGTTACTTACCCTTCCCAGTGGGCATTTTTTGTTTTCCATGCCATAATCCAAATTCATGATGCAGTTCTACAATAAAATTTTGTAAACCAGGGTGGTTCCTATGCAACAGAACTCTAGTGGCAGTGAAAGGCTACAGAACTGCACCTCAGATTTCATCTGAGGCTTCTCAACCCCCTGTTGAAACATCCTGAGGGTAACAATGCTCGTCTTGCTTAGTGGCCATGACAAGCTAAGTATTCCTCACTGTGTTGTTATGCAAAAAAAACTTGCTCAGATTTTACTTTCAGTTGCTGTCCATGCATTTGAACCACTTCTGTGTGCATGGTTATTTTTTTTTTATTATTCTTATATTATATGTGAAGTTTCTGCTGTAGCCTGAAGTGCAAAGTAGAAAGCAAGCAACACTATTACTTGATTTAGTGATCTGGCTGCTTTGCAAAGGAGAGGACACTTTCTCTTTTACCCTCTGGACTTGAAGGGGTAGGAGGAGCTTCCCACACATTCCCAGGGAAGGATCTGAGGGAGGCTCACATCTGTATAGCTCTAAGGACCACAGATTTGAGAACTCAAACCTCAGGACTGACATAACTGAAAGCAGCACAGGGGTGACCACAGCCAATTATACTCACTTGTGTGTAACTTCAGTGTAAAATCATTCAAACCTCAGGCAAATTAATGTATGGAAATGAATTGATCTGAATTAACCTTTCAGGGAAAGCACATTTGAAGCCTTGTCCCAGTTAGATATTTAAAGGATTTACTACTGCTATTTATTTGTCCTATTAGAATACCTGCTGGTGTTAAAAGGAAAAAAATACTGGGTTTGATTGTTCTTCCTGCTTCTCAGGTAGATAATTGTCATTAATTTGTCTCTAGTGTCTTAGCTGTTTCTAGAATATGATGTAAACTATTATTTTGAGTGCAAATATCAGGTTTTAAGATCCAAGCTAACAAGCAAGGACAGATCTAAATACGCCCTTGGAGGTCATGACAAAATCTGAAGGTGAAAAGGAACAAGATCCTTGCCCTGCCTGTCAGTGAAACCCATTTTTGCCACTCTAGCCTTATGCTGAGGGGGTGGAAGTAAATGGGGCAGGGCTGGAGGTGGTGCCTGGGCCCCAAAGGCAGGCAAGGCAAAGAAAGAACACTCTAGGTTTCCTCCAGGATAATTGAGTTCATGAATATTAGGCCTGGTGGAGTCACAAGGCTGGCTTGTTGATTTAATACTATTCAGCTGTTCTCTGTTCCCATGTAACTGTACACCTTTCCTTGCACAACTATTTGTTATTGCTCTATTATTAATAGCTGTGTTTTTCAAAGTCACCTACCACAACCTGTCCTCACATCCATCTAGGTCTGGGATTCTCTCGTGGGGTTCTGGGAAGAAATTGTCTGATTCTACCCAAAGAGAGCAGAAAGCACCTGTAGAATGTTCCTGCTCTTAAACCAGAGCTGACATTTGGGCATAAAAGCTTTGAAGCACAGAATGGTCTTAGTCACTGGCCCACTGAATCTCAACGTGAAGTTGCTTGCCTTCATTATAGCCAGGGAGTAGCATTTACTATCAGGAAATAAACCACAAGAGGTCAGAAAATTTAGGATCCTTTATACCCACAATGGCAGGACATTGAGTCATGTGTGTCATAGAATCATAGAATTGTCAGGGTTGGAAGGGAACTCAAGGATCATCTACTTCCAACCCCTCTGCCATGGGCAGGGACACCTCCCACTAGATCAGGTTGCTCAGAGCCACATCCAGCCTGGCTGCAAAAAACCTCCAGGGATGAGGCTTCCACCACCTCCCTGGGAAACCTGTTCCATGTCTCACCACCCTTATGGGGAAGAATTTTTTCCTAACATCCAATCTGATTCTCCCCATTTCTAGTTTTGCTCCATTCCCCCTAGTCCTATCCCTACCTGACAGCCTAAAAAGTCCCTCCCCAGCTTTCTTGTAGCTCCCTTCAGATACTGGAAGGCCACAAGAAGGTCTCCTGGGAGCCTTCTGAGAAGTTTGAGTTATCTCCTTCACTCCAAGGGCATCCTATTTATATATTTTTTGCCTGTATGTATGTGCTGCTTTTCTTCCCAGTAAGAACTCCTCAGGCTAAACCATGGGAGTCAGGCTGTTCTTCAAGCAAATTATTCAGCATTGCTTAGACTGGACAGCAATTTGGTTTTAAGTACATATTTGATTATGTAAAATAGCTGATATGATTACAGTTATGGATTAAAAGATTTTCCTCTGGCTTGTTTAGCTAGACATTCCTTATTGGAAACTTGGGCTTGACATCTCTAGCTAGGAGCATTTTCTAATTAAAGAAATTATTCTTTTTGAGGTCAGGCATGCATTGGTAGCCTTTAAATAGGAAAACAAAAGCAGAGCATATCCCAAATATGTTAGTCTAGAAGCATAATGAGAGAAGGCTTCCTAGTTAGGAAAATAAAAGCATTAAATGCTCAAAAAAAACCCAGAAAGTGCATCTTTTTGTTACTGAACTGGAGATACAATTCAGATCTGGTATCACAGCATCACAGAAACATTCAGGTTGGAAAAGATCCTCAGGATCACCAAGTCCAGCCCACAACCCTACTCTACAAGGTCACCCCTAAACCAGAGCCCCAAGCACCACATCCAAACCACCTTGAAACACATCCAGGCTTGGGGACTTCACCACCTCCCTGGGCAGCACATTCCAATGCCTGAACACTCTGGCCCTGATAATTTTTTTCCTCATGTCCAGTCTAAACCTACCCAGAGGCAGCATGAGGCCATTCCCTCTTGTTCTATCACTAATTACCTGTGAGAAGAGACCAGCAGCAGCCTCTCCACAACCTCCTTTCAGGTAGTTGTAGAGAGCAGTCAGGTCTCCCTTCAGCCTCCTCTTCTCCAAACTAACCATCCCCAGCTCCTTCAGTTGTTCCTCATCAGATTTATTCTCCAGGCCCTTCACAGCTTCCTTGCCCTCCTCTGCACTGGCTCCAGCACCTCCACATCTCTCTTGTCTCGAAGTGCCCAAAACTGGACACAATACTGAAGGTGTGGCCTCACCAGAGCTCCACCTTGAGAGATGGAGATCTGAAAATCAAAGGCTGCATGCTTAAGGTGATGCTACAAATTAGTACAGGTTCCCAAAGCATCTCTTCAGCTACTAAATGACATTTCTCTCATTGTTGTAAAAGAAGAAGTGCAGATTTCTTTTTTCTTTCTTATTTCCTGAATATTATCACTGGAGAGCCTTCATAAGGCAGTAGAATCATAGAATGGCCTGGGTTGGAAGGGACCTCCAAAGTCACCTAGTCCAACCCCATCTGCTGTCAGCAGGGGCAAGGTTCAGCATAAAACTCTTAACTACTTCATTTTGCCTGATTGTGAAATATGTGTGAGCAAGTCCTTTCTGATCCACTCCTCTTTCATTAGCAAATTACAAGCAGCAACAGTCATCTTCTCTTCTGACAGAGGCAAGGGAGCTACCCAATATTGCAAGAAAGCTGGGGAAGGACTTTTTACAAGGGCTTGTTGTGACAGGATGAGAGGGAGCAGCTTTAAGCTTGAGGAGGGCAGATTTAGACTGGATGTAAGGAAGAAATTCTTTACAGTGAGGATGGTGACACACAGGAAGAGGTTTCTCAGGGAGGTCTTGAATGCTCCCTCCCTGGAGGTGTTCAAAGTGAGGTTGGATGAAGCCTTGAGTAACCTGGGCTAGTGGAAGGTGTCCCTGCCCATGGCAGGGGGGTTGGAACTGGGTGATCTATAAGGTTGCTTCCAATCTAAACCATTCTATGAATCTATGGATCTGTGTGCATAGACTGGGGGTGTTCTTGAAATCCTTCCTTTGAAATCTGTAGCTGGAGGTAGGCAGACTGATGCTGATTATTGATTGCATGTTTGTTTCAAGCACCTAAAGTGCCTGCTTGTTCCCACCACTGATGCTTTGGAATTACTCTCCCTCTGGCCCCTTTACATCCAATTACTTTGAGAGAAACCAGATGTGGATGGCTGCTACCAGTTCTGCTTCTTTGTGAAAAATAGAAGGCCAATGGCATCTCATCAAAAGAAGTGTGGCCAGCAGATCAAGACAGTTGGTTTTGCCACTTTACTCTGCTCTGGTGAGACTTCATCTGGAGTGCTGTGTCCAGCTCAACACAGGAAGGACAGGGAGCTGATGGAGCAGGTCCAGAGGAGGGCCATCAAAATGATCAGGAGGGTGGAGCACCTTTGCTACAAGGACAGGCTGAGGGAGCTGGGGGTGTTCAGCCTGGAGAAGAGGAGGCTCTGGGGAGACCTTATAGAAACAGCAACCTCCCAGTGGCTGAAGGGGACCTACAAGAAGGATGGAGAGAGACTCTTTACAAAGACCTGCAGTGCTAAGCTGAGGGGCAATGGCTTCAAACTGGAGAAGAGAGATTTTTAGGAACAAGTTCTTTACCATAAGGGTAGTAGAACACTGAAACAGTTGCCCAGGGAGGTGGTTGGGGCCCCATCCCTGGAGATATTCAAGGTGAGGCTAAACATGCCCATGACAAAGAGCTCTGCTGTTCAACTAGCCATCAGGCTCCACAGTTAATTCACAAACACCTCCCTGGCACTTTGTGCTGGAGCAGCTTTGCTATGAGGACAGGCTGAGGGAGCTGGGGTTGTTCAGCCTGGAGAAGAGAAGGCACTGGGGACACCTAATAGCAGCCTTCCAGCACCTGAAGGGGGCTACAAGAAGGTTGCAGAGGGACTGTTTGCAAAGTCCTGCAGTGACAGGAAGAGGAGAAATGGTCTGAAATGAGAGAAGTGCAAATTTAGATTGGATGTTAGGAACAAGTTCTTCACCATGAGGGTGTTGGTCACTGCAACAGGTTTCCCAGGGAGGTAGTTGAGTCTCCATTATTGGAGATATGCAAGGTGAGGCTCAAGAAGGCTCTGAGCAACCTACTCTAGTAGAGCTCAGTGCAAAGGGGTTGGACTAGATGACCTTTGGAGGTCCCTTCCAACCCAACCCTTTCTATGATTCTATTATTGCTGTGGTGTGGGGAAGGATGTGCTGAGGCCATTGTGTGCAAGTATTCAGAAGCCTCTGCAGCCTGTGCTGACACTCTGGCTTGCTCCATATCAGCAGTTGGATGCTGTACTTGCTTGTGTAGGATTCACCAACTAATATTTACATAGAAACTGTCCAAGGCTTTAAAAATACCCCTTGACAAGTCTTGCTTTTCTGTAACCAGCAAGCTATTCTCCAGAGGGATTGACCTCAGGAGGAATTTTCAGCAACTGCTACATCAAAAGGGTTTTTCCTTTTGACTTACTGTTCTCAGAGGCAGAAGGCTGTGGTACATCAATAGTAGTTTGTGTTTGTGTAATGTGATGCCACGGAACATAGAAACTTAGAGTCAAGGTGCAACTTGCTTGAGTAGCCAGGGGAACCAAAAGCAGCAGGAAAAATGTCCTTTGGCACCTTATGGAAAAGCACAGATGGTGAGTGGTGCCTATCCTAGGCTTTCCAGGCAAAGGTGAATTTCAGCTTCCCTGTAAAAATCAGTTGCAAAATTAAAATCAGTTGCAAAATTAATATTGGGGATCTTCTCTTGGTTCTGCCTCTGGAAAAGTCAATTTTTATGCCTCCTGTGGTGGATAGGAAATGCTGTACCTGCCGCTTCTTGTTTGCTTCTTGTTTATTCCTGTTACCCCAATAGAAGGTTGACAAGCAAGATGTGTGGGAAGCCAGATAGAGTAAGGGAGCAAGGTGGGTGGCTGTAACTGTAAATAAGACATGTCCTTACAGATTATTCCTGTCCTGTTATCCCTGACAGGACAAACACTTGTTAAGAGCAGCCAGGGTGAGAAAAGAGAATGTCAACTGCTGCTTCTGGAAACCCCTGAGCATCATTCTTCCTGTTAAGAAAGAAAAAAAAATGGATACATTAGCTCTGGAGATGAAGATAGGAGCTGAAAGTGTAAGCTTTCCAACTCCAGGTAGTTAGGTTATGTCCAGGGAATACTGAGTCACAGGATTCACAGGATGTTAGGGGTTGGAAGGGACCTCAGGAGATCATCCAGTCCAACCCCCTGCCAGAGCAGGACCATAGAGTCTACCACAGGTTGCCCAGGAACACATCCAGATGGGTCTGGAAAGTCTGCAAAGAAGAAAACTTCATAAACTCTCTGGGGAGCCATTGATTTATTTTCTTTTTTCATGTCTAACTGAGAGAAATCAAAATGGCAATTACAGTCCCTATTTTTTTTACCAGGCTGCTCTGTTTCTTGACATTCCAAAGTATTTTTTATGAGTACTATATTTGTTTAGGAAAAAAAAAATTCAATGTTGTTAACTAACTTTCAAGAAATTGAAGTTTTCAATCAAGATCTAAGCAATTTTTACCAAGGTAGTCACACTTGCTGAAAGTCCTGTTAAAAAAAGAAATAAAGTAGAATCTAATTGGTAATTTACATAAATGTGCTGCAAGTTATTGAACTGAAGTCACTGATTGAAATGGTCTTGATATAAATAAAGCTTCTCTCAGTGCTAGTATGGAGCAGCAGGCAGCAGCACCTTACCTTTCTCCCGTATTGAGGCATGGTCTGAAGCATGGATTAGCAACTGCTTCCTCCAAGCAATTCCTCAATAGAAGTATTAAAAGAAATGTTTGTTCACAGCCTCACAGTATCACAATATGCTAGAGGTTGGAAGGGACCTCCAGAGATCATCAGGTCCAGCCCCCCTGCCAGAGCAGCATCACTTAAGGTACTCCGCACAGGAATGCATCCAGGTGGGTTTGGAAAGTCTCCTGTGAAGGAGACTCCACAACCCCCCTGGGCAGCCTGTTCCAGGGCTCTGTCACCCTCATTGGGAAGAAGTTTCTCCTCATGGTGAAGTGAAACCTTCTCTGTTCAAGTTTGAACCCATTGTTCCTTGTCTTATTGCTGTGCACCACCGAAGAGCCTGGCCCCCTCCACTTGACACCCACCCCTCAGCTATTGATAGACATTGATCAGATCCCCTCTCAGTCTTCTCTTCTCCAGACTAAACAGCCCCAGGGCTCTCAGTCTCTCTTCACAGGGGAGATGCTCAAGTCCCCTAAGCATCCTGGTGGCTCTCTGTTGGATTCTCTCCAGCAGGTCTCTGTCTCGAACTGAGGATCCCAAAACTGGACACAGTATTGCAGGTGTGCTCTCAGCAGGGCAGAGTACAGAGGGAGAAGAACTTCCCTAGCCCTGCTGGACACACTTTTCTTGCTGCACCCCAGGATCCCATTGGCTCTCTTGGCCTCAAGAGCACATTGCTGTCCCATGCAGACCTTGCTGTCCACCAGCACTCCAAGGTCTTTCTCCATGGAGCTGCTTTCCAGCAGGGCAGCCCCAAACCTGTAATGTTTTGGGGAAGCAGACACAAGAGTTTAACCTAATGACTTGATATCCTAGTTGAAGAGACTGAATACAAACTTGTTGTCATAAGAAGACATTTTCTGGTTTTATTTGTGGCTGACTCAAAGTGCATCTCTAGTGGTTTTTCCTAGGAATAATGAGATCCAAGGTCTGTTCTCTCTGACACCAACACCTAGTGCTTTCCATACAGGTTTTGAAGTACTGTGGAGATTTCACTCATGGCTAGCACAGACAAAACTGATTCACCCTCTGTAAATAGCCACTGTGTGCATTTTTTGGGCCTCATTGTAAAGGTCAAGGAGTTAGTAGGGAACTTGGATGGAGCTTTTCTCAGCTCCATATTTAGGTTTCACAGAGTCACAGAAACATTCAGATTGGAAAAGACCCTCAGGATCACCAAGTCCAACCCAGAACCCTACTCTACAAGGGTCACCCTAACCCATGTCCCAAGCAGCATATCCAAACCACCTTTAAACACATAGAATCATAGAATTATTAGGATTGGAAGGGACTTCAAGGATCATCCACTTCCAACCCCTCTGTCATGGACAGGTACACCTCACACTAGATCAGGTTGCCCAGAGCCACATCCAGCCTGGCCTTAAAAACCTCCAGGGTTGGTGACTCAAGCACTTCCCTGGGCAGCACATTCCAATGCCTGATCACACTTTCTCTGCAATTTTTTTCCTAATATCCACTCTAAATCTACCCAGTCATAGCTGGGTAGGTTTTGCTCAAAGTGTTGTTTAAAACACAGGCTTAATAGAAGTAACTAACAAGGCTCTTATGACATCAGACAAAAATCCAGGACAAGCTTTTGCTCATAAATTAAGTAAATGGCAGCTAATAAAATGCATATGGAATAGAAAACTTTTTTAACAAAGCTCTTATTGTTAAGGGTTTCTCTTCAGACTGCAGCCCTTCTTATTTTTCCAACAATTGCCTCTTGCACTTATATTTCACAGGCTAAGCCAGTAAATCTACATGGGGCTGTGTGATGGTTTTAAGACTGTCTTTTTAATTGAACAGAGTTCAAGCAGAGAAAGTGAAAGAGTGTAAATAAATCACTATTGGGTGTAAGAAAGCAAAGTAATGATTGTTCTAAACACTTCCAGTGGAGAGAAAAATGTTTAAGAATCTCTACTCAAAACAAGGTTGGGGAGTTGGGCAGTCCTCAATTTGCTCAGCTTCTCTCTGCCTGCTTCTTTTCTGTCTGAAGAGAACACACTGACCTTGACAAGCTAAGTCTAACAGCCTCTCTGCTTCTTGACTCTCTGCCTTCTGCCAGGGGGGTCTGGGGAATTCCTTCTGGTTGGGGGGGAAGCCCCTTGGGGGAAGGAGAGGGAGCTTGGTTGTGCTTTTTCTGTTGATTGTACATATTTGTAAATGTTGTGAATTTTGTATATTTGTACATATTCATTGCATTTCATCATAGATTGTAGTTTTGCTTGTGAACACAGCTTCCATTTGCTTCCAGACTGAGCTAGCCTGGTTATTGGTGGTGTGGGACAGGGATTTCAGCTCTCACACTGTTACAGGCTGGGTTCCATATTTCGTTGGTCTTTAGTGTTTTGTCTGTTGTGGCTTAAATCTTGCTGGTTGTCTTTGTTACTTTGCTCTTGCTGGTTGTCTTTCTTAATGGACTATTTTAATTGTCTCTCTTTTTTTTTTTTTTACTTAAATATTTTGGGTAGGAGGAAAGGAGTGTTTGTAGCTTTGACTTTAGACCAGCTGCTTATCTTGTTGCATTATAATGTGTGAGCTGGGCTGCATTTAACAATGAGTCAGTTGATGCACTTTAAAAGCTTTTCAGGTAGTTTAGGTTAAAGGTGGTTTAAAAGCTTTTCAGGTAGTAGATTAAAAAAAAAATCATAGAATGTTAGGGGTTGGAAGAGATCTTGAAAGATCAACCAGTCCAAACCCCCTGGCAGAGCAGGATCACCTAGAGCAGGTCACACAGGAATGCATCCAAATGGGTTTTGAATGTCTCCAGAGAAGGAGACTCCACAGCTTCCCTGGGCAGCCTGTTGCAGGGCTAAACTTAACTGTCTTTAACAGTGTCAAATATGTTTACTTTTCTTTTTCTGTCCTTTAGAATGAGCTTGAAAATATTAAGGAGAGAGAAAAGGGGAATGTGGCTTTACCCTGGTGTGAATCTGCTGTTCTGCTCTTCAAGAGCCCAGCTGTTGTGATTCTCCACCATGGTTTGAGGCTTTCAAGCCAGCAGATGTGGTTTTGTGTTGGTTGGTTGGTTGGTTGGTTGGGTTTTTAACAAAGCCTTTGATGCCATCTCTCAGAGTATCCTTCTGGACAAAATGCCCATCATGTAGCTAGAGAAGCCCTTAACATGAGGAGTGAGCAACTAACTGATGGGTTGGGCTTGAAGTGGAGTTACTTCAGCTGATGGCCACCAGCAGTGGGGTTCCTCAGCACTCAGGTTTAGGCCTGGTACTCTGTAATTTGTTATTAATTATCTGTATGCAGGATTCAAATGCACACTAAGTAAGTTTCCTGATGCTAAAGTAGGAGGAGCTGTGGCCTCCCTCAAGGGTAGAGAGTCCTTCCAGAGAGGGTAGAGTAGAGAGCTGGGCACTCAGCAACTGCATGGAATTTCACAAGAGCAAGTGAGATGGAGCAATGCTGGTTATCCATACAAACTGGGGAATGAGAAGCTGGCCTCTGTCACCCTGGCCCTTTCCTTGGAGGCCTTGTGGTTCTCATTCAGACAAGGCTTAGGCAAGCTCTCGGAAAACAACAGAATTTCAGGGCTTGGGGCACTGAGTGCTCTCGGTGGTGAAATTAGCTGTGTTGAACCCACCTGGGCATGCCTGGGCAGTGAGGTGGTTCTCTAAGACAGAAAGGTTACTGCTCTGCTGCTGGCAGATGGAAAGGGAGAGCCAAGAAAGGATCTGGGTGGACTGCGCTTGAAAGCTTTCTAAATCAGGCTTGAGCAGAGGTGTAGTGACTACAGAGCAGGGAATCTGCTCTCCCACACATGCTGCAGATTAAGGTAAAGAATGCACCCTCTGACAGGCTATTCATGCTTTGATGAGCACTGAGGAGGGGGCTGGAGTGTCCAAGCTGCCCAGAGGAGCAGATCAGAGGAGCCTGACTGCTGCAGCAGGAGAGAAGAAGTTGTTCACACCGAAAATCAGCAGCCTGGGATCAGAAACCCTTCATTAGCTCAGGGCTGCCAGGGGGTTGCATTTGATTCTTGTCCAGCAGGGTGTGTGGTAAGTCTCAGAGCAGAAGCAGAAATGCTGTGTGTGGTTGGCACAAGGAATCACAGAGTCACAGAATGTCAGGGGATGGAAGGGACCTCAAGAGATCATCCAGGCCAACCCTCCTGCCAGAGCAGGGTCACCTAGAGCAGGTCACACAGGAACACATCCAGGTGGGTCTTGAATACCTCCAGAGAGGGAGACTCCACAACCCCCCTGGGCAGCCTGTTCAGTGTTCTGTCACCCTCACAGGAAAATAATTCTTCCTCTTGTTTCCATGGAACCTCTTATGCCTCAACTTCCACCCATTGCCCCTTGTGCTGTCATTGGGCATCACTGGCTCCATCCTCTGGGCACTCACCGTTTACATCTTTATAAACATGAATGAGGTCACTCTTCAGTCTCCTCTTCTCCAAGGAAGCTATGGGAAGGGGAGGAGGAAGTGCCAGGGAGGTGTTTGTGAATTAACTGTGGAGCCTGATGGCTAGTTGAACAGCAGAGCTCCTTGTCATGGGCATGTTCAACCTCACCTTGAATATCTCCAGGGATGGGATCCGAACCACCTCCCTGGGCAACTGTTTCAGTGTTCTACTACCCTCATGGTAAAGAACTTGTTCCTAAAATCTCTCTTCTCTAGTTTGAAGCCATTGCCCCTCGTCTTATTACTGTAAAGAGTCTCTCTCCACCCTTCTTGTAGGTCCCCTTCAGGTACTGGGAGGTTGCTGTTTCTATAAGGTCTCTCCAGAGCCTCCTCTTCTCCAGGCTGAACACCCCCAGCTCCCTCAGCCTGTCCTTGTAGCAAAGGTGCTCCACCCCCCTGATCATTTCCATGGCCCTCCTCTGGACCTGCTCCATCAGCTCCCTGTCCTTCCTGTGTTGAGCACTCCAGAGCTGGATGCCTCACTGTAGGTGAAGTCTCACCAGAGCAGAGCAAAGTGGCATGTCTCAAGGGAGGGGAATTCACACACATAAAGCCACGTGTGAGCATTACAGGTACTTAACATACATATTAGATAGATAGTTCAACTCAAAAATGCTTCTAGAAAGCAGGTTTTAGTTAGCCTTTATTGCTTTTATAACTGGTATGCCTCATTCAGGGAATGCTGCAATGTCTTTTTTTTTTTTTTTTTTTTTAAAGGTCTGAGCTTTATAAAAGCTCTGGAAAAAAACCTAAGTGAAATGAAAGATGGTTTCTTCAATTAGACCAGCTTGCAGTCCATGTCAATAACCACTCTGCACTCAGATTTCTTCCAGTGTCCTAAAAAAGATTGTCCCCAGATTTCCTTTCTCTCTTGCAACCAGAATGCATCTGGCCCGAAGGTAATTCACATGTCAGGATTCATAGAACACACTCCTGAGGTTAAGCAGGGATTCACACACATGTGAGGTGTTCAGGCTAGAGCTCTCCCCTCTCCTGCATCCCCATCTGGGTGAAGCATGATAAAAAAAAATAAAATCATAATTTCTTTTCATCAGCTCCAGAAGAAAAGCAGAAACTTACTTAGAGGGTTGCCTAAAATGCTTCTCTTAGTAAAAGGTAACTAGAAGTCATGGAATGGTCTGGGTTGGAAGGGACCTCCAAAGGTCATGCAGTCCAGCCCCCTCTGCAGTCAGCAGGGACGTCCTCACCTTGAATATCTCCAGGGATGGGACCCCAACCACCTCCCTGGGCAACCTGTTGCACTCTTCCACCACCCTCATGGTGCAGAACTTTTTCCTACCATCCAATCTAAACCTGCTCTTCTCCAGCTTAAAGCCATTGCCCCCCATCCTGTCTCCCTCCATCCTTCATGTAGGCCCCTTTCAGGTACTGGAAGGCTGCACTTAGGTCTCCCTGGAGCCTCCTCTTCTCCAGGCTGAACACCCCCAGCTCCCTCCGCCTGTCCTCATAGCAGAGCTGCTCCAACCCCCTGATCATGTTCACAGCCTTCCTCTGGACCTACTCCATCAGGTTCATGTCCTTGGTTATATTGAGGGCTCCAGACCCCCATGCAGTACTCCAGGTGAGGTTTTTCAACTACTTCTGTCCTTCTGAAACAAATAATAATAATAAAAGAAGATGGCTTTTTGTGTGCACTTATCAAAGCACCAGGAATGCCATGAGCTCTGATTGTTTCATCTTCTGTGCTGCTACTCTTTGTTTTACTTGCAGTAACAGAGACAAGGAGGGTAGGGAGACTGTTATGTTTATTTCATGCCTATGGGATTACTTAGCCCTTATCATTATTTTTCCTTTTGCACCCAGTGGTGATTTAATCACATTTTACTCCTTTCTCTTCAAGATCTGTGGAAATTTTTCCTAGGCGCAGCCTAAAACTACCTTCTTTTACTATGCTGAGGGCAGGTGCTGTTATTTGGCCATGGACTGGCCAGGTACTGTAAGTCTTCTGGGGCTACAGGCTGGGGACAGAGTGGCTGGAGAGCAGCCAGGCAGAAAGGAACCTGAGGGTACTGGTTGATAGTAGGCTGAACATGAGCCAGCAGTGTGCCCAGGTGGCCAAGAAGGCCAATGGCATCCTGGCCTGCATCAGGAATAGTGTGGCCAGCAGGAGCAGGGAAGTCATTGTGCCCTGTGCTCAGCACTGGTCAGGCCACACGTTGAGTACTGTGTCCAGTTCTGGGCTCCTCAATTCAAGAAAGATGTTGAGATGCTCAAATGTGTCCAGAGAAGGGCAACAAAGCTGGGGAGGGGTCTGGAGCACAACCCTGTGAGGAGAGGCTGAGGAAGCTGGGGGGGTTTAGCCTGGAGAAGAGGAGGCTCAGGGGAGACCTCATTGCTATCTACAACTACCTGAAGGGAGGTTGTAGCCAGGTGGGGGTTGGGCTCTTCTCCCAGGCAACCAGCACCAGAACAAGAGGACACAGTCTAAAACAATGCCAGGGGATGTTTAGGCTGGATGTTAGGAAGAAATTCTTCACAGCAATCTTCTTCACAGAGATTGGCTATTGGAATGTGCTGCCCAGGGAGGTGGTGGAGTCACCATCCCTGGAAGTGTTTCAAATAAACCTGGCTGAGGCACTTAGTGCCATGGCTTATTTGATTAGATGGTGTTGGGTGAGAGGTTGGACTTGATGATCTCTGAGGTCTTTTCCAACCTGGTTAATTCTGTGATTCTGTGCTGGTGCTTTTGGAATGGCAGAGGGCAAAGTTTCCTTGAATGCACTTCAGAGAAAATTTTTGTCCTTCCAGCCACTGTCACCTCCATCCTGCCAGTCTTCAGATGTATTTCAGGCTGATTCACTCGGGCTAAATCCCTGTTCTGTTCTTAGAGTATGGAGAGAAGGGATTAGTAATGCTATCCTTCAGCAAGATATAGCTTTCATGACTGTCTCCTGGGGACACTGAGCTCTGTGTTGTCCCTTTAGCTCTGTCAATGGCCATTAATGAGAACAAAGCTCCAGCCAAAGCACTTTATCTAGGCAACCAGATTGCCCTTGGGTAACCCCAGCTTCTGCTTTTGTTTGTCTCTTCCAACCTGTGCTCAAGCAGGTCCCCAAAGTTCATCACACACACTGGGCTCACCCTGTCAGCCTGTTTGTTTCCTAATTCCTTCTTTTGTCACCACCACAGTGCTCTAGTATCCATCCCTCTATGCCACACCTATCAGTTTCCATTTGGGATGAGCTGATAAAGTCTGAATATGCTAAGGGGCAGCAGATCATTTGGTAAAAGAAAAGCTATGCTTTAGATGAACTATGAGGTAGTATGGGGATGTGTGAGACTGGGAGAGGGAAGAGGAAAATACTAGTCTATTGTATGAGTATACATCCAATAATTTGAGTATACCTCCTATAATTTATTATACCTCCAATAATTTAAGTATACCTCCAAGAATTTAAGTATACCTCCAAGAATTTAACTTATCACTTATTAAAAACAAATAACAACACCAGGCATCAGTACAGATTAGGGGAAGCAGCTCCAAAGAGAAAGACCTTGGAGTCCCAGTTCACAGTAAGTTATCTAAGGGAAGCAATGTGCCCTGGTGGCCATGAAGGCCAATGGTACCTGGGGGTGCATTAGGAAAAGTGTGTCCAGCAGGTCTAGGGAAGTTCTCCTCCCCTTCTACTCTTCCCTGCTGAGACCATACCTGCAATACTGTGTCCAATTTTGGGCTCCCCAGTTCAAGAGAGACAGAGACCTGCTGGAAAGAATCCAACAGAGAGCCCCAAGGATGATTAAAGGAATTGAGCATCTCCCCTATAAAGAAATACTGAGAGAACTGGGAATGTTCAGTCTGGAGAGGAGAAGGCTGAGAGGGGATCTCATAAATGTCTATAAATGTCTGGGGGGGGCGGGAGGGGGTGTCAAGAAAAAGAGGACAGGCTCTTTTCCCTGCAATAGCACAAGGAATAATGGATAGAAGTTAGAACACAGGAATTCCCATATCAGCATGAGGAGAAACTTCTTTCCAGTGAGGGTGACAGAGCACTGGAGCAGGCTGCCCAAGGGGCTTGTGGAGTCTCCTTCTCTGGAGACTTTCAAAGCAACATGGATGTGTTCCTATGTAGCCTGCCCTAGGTGATCCTGGTCAGGTTCAGGGTTGGATCCAATGATCTCTGGAGGTCCTTTCCAACCTCTATGATTCTGTAATTCTATGATGATTCTATGATGATTCTGTGGTTCAAGAGAGACAGAGACCTGCTGGAGAGAATCCAACAGAGAGCCATGAGGATGCTTAGGGGACTTGAGCATCTCCCCTGTGAAGAGAGACTGAGAGCCCTGGGGCTGTTTAGTCTGGAGAAGAGAAGGCTGAGAGGGGATCTGATCAATGTCTCTCAATAGCTGAGGGGTGGGTGTCAAGTGGAGGGGGCCAGGCTCTTTTGGGTGGTTCACAGTGATAAGACAAGGAACAACAGGGACGAACTTGAACATAGAAGGTTTCACTTCAACATGAGGAGAAACTTCTTTGCAGTGAGGGTGACAGAGCCCTGGAACAGGCTGCCCAGGGTGTTGTGGAGTCTCCTTCTCTGGAGACTTTCCAACCCCACCTGGATGTATGCCTGTGCAGACTACCCTGGGTGATCTGGCAGGGGGGTTGGACTCAATGATCTCTTGAGGTCCCTTCCAACCTCTGGTACCCTGTGAGACTGTGAGACTGTGATACATATGCATGTGAACTCATGGATGAAATGACTTCTGGAGGCTTAATTCAGGGAGCCACTATCAAAATGACTTTCAAATTGAAAAATCAGCTCATGGATAAGACTGGAATACCTTGCAGTGCAGGGAACTGACATAACTAAATGGTGCATGTGCCATGAGATCCTTGCTGGGTAGCCTTTCTTGCATCCTTTCCCCAGTAGGGAGCAGCAACTCACCAAGTGTTTCTTTTGCATGTTCCCCCTTATAGAAGCTGTTAAAATGAGTCTTGATTCGTTTCTTGAGTTCATTGTAGCTTAAGGCAAACTGAAAACTTTGCAGTTATTGGCTGTGGTATTAAAGGCAGTTTTAAAAGTCTCCTGAAAAACACAGTGAAAGCTTTGGCATTCCCTAGCACTGTCATACCACTTGCTAGATAGCAGGATAAACACACCATAGAATGGTCCAGGCTGGAAGGGACCTGCAAAGTTCATCCAGTCCTACCTCCCCACACTCAGCAGGGACATCCTCAACTAGATCAGGTTGCACAGGGCATGGTCGAATCTTACCTTGAATATCTCCAGGGATGGGGCCTCAACTACCTCCCTGGGCAGTCTGTACCAGTGTTCCACCACCCTCATAGTGCAGAACTTCTTCCTGATATCCAATCTAAATCTGCCCTTCTCCAGTTTGAAGCCATTGTCCCTTCTCCTGTCACTGCAGGCCTTTGTAAACAGTCTCTCTGCATCCTTCCTGTAGCCTCCTTCAGGTACTGGAAGGCTGCTGTTAGGTCTCCTGGGAGCCTCTTTTTCTCCAGGCTGAACACCCCCAGCTCTCTCAGCCTGTCCTTGTAGCACCACTCCCCTCATCATTTTCATGGCCCTCCTCTGGACCTGCTGCTCCATCAGCTCCATGTCCTTCTTATATTGAGGGCTCCAGACCTGTACACAGTTCTCCAGGTGAGGTCTCAGCAGAGGAGAGCACAGTGGCAGAATCAAGTCAGAATCTGCTGGCAATGCATCTTCAGATGCAGCCCAAGATGTGATTGGCCTTCTGTGAGGAAGAGAGAAAAGTCAGTGCTGTGTCAGAGCCATGAGGATGATTAGGGGACTAGAGCCATGAGGATGCTTAGGGGACTTGA